>CM056611.1:22713996-22893996 GCA_029721355.1 Tegillarca granosa | reverse complement strand
GCACTGCCAAACAAGTTAAACGCATCATTCAATCTCGTTCAAAATTTTAGGATAGGTTCCTGCACCATTAAAGTTTTTACATCCATGTGTATTTATTGGGGGAGGGACAGGAAGATGGGGTCTTAAAAACAAAAATCACAAATTTTTCCTTAAACACTTTGCAGTGTGCTATAAAACCATATATAGGGCTTTGTCATAACTTTTAAACTGTTGAGATCCCCAACCCTAAAGTATATATTTTCTGGTTCCTAATGATAAAATGAAAAGAATGACACTAATCAAAGACACCTAAGGTCCTTTCCCACTGAAGGGTAGGGCTGGGTGGTGCTAAGTTTTAAACTATTGAAATCCCCACCCCTAATTTATGTATTTTCTGGTTCCTTATGAAAAGTTGAATAGAGTGATATTAATAAAGGGCATCTAAGGTCATTTCCCACTGTGGGTAGTGCTATGTACATGTATAGCTTTAAACTAGTTAAAATCCCTTCCACTCATCTGTATATTTTCTTGTTCATTATGGACTTTTGAAAAAAGTGATAAAAACCTCCAGGAAATCCTTTTCAAGAGAGGGTAGGGGTGTGAAGCCAGAATTCTTAACACCCACCCTCAGTCAAGAAACACTATCTTATGGCATACTTGATTTCATTTCTTAAGGCAATTTTACAGGATTAAATTCCTATTCAAATAATTGTAAACATATTCAATAGCATTATTACATGTTTTGATATGTATAATTGCTTTAATCTCTTTGTCAATTATCCATTAAATTAAATATGTAGGTTATGGCTACTCCACAGACATGACACACGTCAATCAAATTTGTTGGTTAAACACCTCACAGTTCGTGAAATAGATTTGCTATCAATCAAAGTTGAATACTTGTCCAATCAAAATACACCAGCTAATTGTAATTGCCAAATTAATGGATAGGGTCTATGTTAGAAGACAGAATGCATGATTCTGATCTTTTGAACTTGTAAAATTTACATACATTTCGAATTATAAATTTAAACATGCAGATTCAATTGGTTTCTTTTAACAAAAAACGTTGTTGCAACAATGGGGTATGAGGGAATGAAAATATATATTAAAATGAATACTACTCGAATTATAATTGTACTTGATGTTAACTTTAAATTTACTTGTCTTCCGTCCTTTCTCTTAGTCAGCTTTCGATTACTAGTAATGGATACTATCGATCCATCTCGAGATCAGTCCATCAGCAGGTGTATATTTTAGACAATATATAGATTATGGATGGTGGGGAATCATACGTAACTGGTATCCCAGTCACAATCTCTAGTTATTATTATTATTATTATTATTATTATTATTATTATTATTATTATTATAAACCGAGTAGGACAGATAAACAAACGCATACACAACTTGTCTTCAGATTAATCCATACAGATTAATAATTTTGCTCTTGTTAGGAATAACTAAAAAATTCTTGATTAGACGTTATAATAAAATAATAAAATTACAACAAACCATCCTATCCTTGTGCAACCAGCAACATCCTTATAAAAGTTTTTCCTTAATGAAGCCAATCCTGAACCTATATATCTCATGAGATCAGATCCGATCCTGAACCTATATAGCTCATGAGATCAGATCCTATCCTGAACCTATATATCTCATGAAATCAGATCCAATCCTTAACCTATATAGCTCATGAGATCAGATCCTATCCTGAACCTATATATCTCATGAGATCAGATCCTATCCTGAACCTATATAGCTCATGAGATCAGATCCTATCCTGAACCTATATATCTCATGAGATCAGATCCAATCCTGGACCTATATATCTCATGAGATCAGATCCTATCCTGAACCTATATAGCTCATGAGATCAGATCCTATCCTGAACCTATATATCTCATGAGAACAGATCCAATTCTGAACCTATATATCTCATGAGATCAGATCCAATCCTGAACCTATATAGCTCATGAGATCAGATCCAATCTTGAACCTATATAGCTCATGAGATCAGATCCAATCCTGAACCTATATAGCTCATGAGATCAGATCCAATTCTGAACCTATATAGCTCATGAGATCAGATCAAGTCCTGAACCTATATATTTTATGAGATCAGATCCAATCCTAAACCTATACAGCTCATGAAATCAGATCCAATCTTGAACCTATATATCTCATGAGAACAGATCCAATTCTGAACCTATATATCTCATGAGATCAGATCCAATCCTGAACCTATATAGCTCATGAGATCAGATCCAATCTTGAACCTATATAGCTCATGAGATCAGATCCAATCCTGAACCTATATAGCTCATGAGATCAGATCCAATTCTGAACCTATATAGCTCATGAGATCAGATCCAGTCCTGAACCTATATATTTTATGAGATCAGATCCAATCCTAAACCTATACAGCTCATGAAATCAGATCCAATCTTGAACCTATATATCTCATGAGATCAGATCCTATCCTGAACCTTTATATCTCATGAGATGAGATCAGATCCTATCCTGGACCTATATATCTCATGAGATTCGATCCTATCCTGTATCAAGGTCTTGGTACTTCTTAAAGTGTTCTCATTATTTAAAACGTTCTGAGCCTTTAAAAATCATCAACTTACTGTCGATCCTCGTGCAATCTGCCTGATCCATTAAAATATACTCACCTTACAAAACCTTATCTTGAACCTTTAATTTTATTGGATCAGATATAATCCTTGGACCAAGGTCGTAGTCATGGTTAAAAAGAGACTGTTCTGAATCTATGAAGCTCATCTGATCAGCGCTAATCCTCGTTCCAGAAGCGTGGTTCTTCTTCAATGCTCTCCTTATTTAAACCTGTTCTAAACATATGTAACTCATCTGATCAGCGCTTATCCTCGTACTAAAAATGTGATCCTTCTTGAGTTGCTCTCCTTATTTAAAACTGTTGTGAACCTATGTAACTCATCTGATCAGTACTAATCCTTGTGCTAGAAGCGTGATCCTTCTTAAGTTGCTCTCCTTATTAAAACCTGTTCTGAACCTATAAAGATCATCTGATCAGCGCTTATCCTCGTGCTAGAAGTGTAATCCTTCTTGAGTTTCTCTCCTTTTTTAAACCTGTTCTGAACCTATGCAACTCATCTGATCAGCGCTTATCCTCGTGCTAGAAGTGTGATCCTTCACAATTTGCATTCCTTATTTAAACCTGTTCTGAACCTATGAAGCTCGTCTTATCAGCGATTATACTGGTGCTAGAAGTGTGATCCTTCTTGAGTTGCTCTCCTTATTGAAACCTGTTCTGAACCTTTGCAACTCATCTGATCAGGGCTTATTCTCGTGCTAGAAGTGTGATCCTTCTTGAATTGCTCTCCTTATTTAAACCTGTTCTGAACCTATGAAGCTCATCTCATCAGCGCTTATACTTGTGCTAGAAGTGTGATCCTTCTTGAATTGCTCACCTTATTGAAACCTGTTCCGAACCTATGAAGCTCATCTGTTCAGCGCTTATCCTCGAGCTAGAAGTGTGATCCTTCTTGAGTTGCTCTCCTCATTTAAACCTGTTCTGAACCTATGCAACTCATCTGATCAGCGCTAATACTCGAGCTAGAGGTGTGATCCTTCTTGAGTTGCTCTCCTCATTTAAACCTGTTCTGAACCTATGAAGCTCATCTCATCAGCGCTTATACTTGTGCTAGAAATGTAATCCTTCTCAATTTGCATTCCTTATTTAAACCTGTTCTGAACCTTTGCAACTCATCTGATCAGCGCTAATCCTCGTGCTAGAAGTGTGATCCTTCTCAATTTGCATTCCTTATTCAAACCTGTTCTGAACCTTTGAAGTTCATCTGTTCAGCGCTTATCCTCGTGCTAGAAGTGTGATCCTTCTTGAGTTGCTCTCCATATTTAAACCTGTTCTGAACATATGAAGCTCATCTGATTAGCGCTTATACTGGTGCTAGAAGTGTGATCCTTCTTGAGTTGCATTCCTTATTTAAACCTGTTCTGAACCTATGAAGTTCATCTCATCAGTGCTTAAATTGGTGCTAGAAGTGTGATTCTTCTTTAGTTGCTCTCCTTATTTAAATGCCACTGCGGTAGCTCATTTGGTAGAGTGCTCTTTTCGTAAGTTGAAGGTCGTGGGTTTGAATCCCGGCTGGGTCTGACCCAAGACTTTTAAGTGGGTAGTGACTGTTCTTTCACCAAGCACTCGGCATTCCGAAATGAAATCTAGGTTCTTTCGGATGGGAACTTAAAATAAACGAGGTCCCGTTTCATGGCAGGCATGGCACGATAAAGAAACCTGTTGTAGAATGCCATCAGTGCAATGCACAGGCAAAATTTCTGCACCTTCACCTATAGCTGTCGACGTCTCAATATAAGTAAAATATTCTTGACTGAAACATTAAACACCATTACTCAACTCAACTCCTTATTTAAACCTGTTTTGAACCTATGAAGCTCATCTGATCAGCGCTTATACTTGAGCTAGAAGTGTGAGTCTTAAGATAGGACTCTCATAATTTACAGCTGTTTTTGAAATCACAATGTGTATCTAATACTTGCTTGGTCTAGTGCTGGACATGATCTTCTTGAAAGTAAGACTTCTTCTAAATGTTGAACATGATTGCCATGCATTTGGTATAAATGCATTTAATGATCAATTATTTTAAAATTTTGCTATAAAACCAGGAAATATGCTTTACTAGTGAAATTCTTATCAATGTTTTTCCCTTTGTTTCAAAAGCATTTTGAAATTGCTGTTTATTACCTGAATTTTCTACTTTTACAAATTTGAAAAAAAAATTGTCTCTTCAGTTTAAGTTTGACCTCTAACCCCTTTCATAAAGAAAATCATTAGCCTTGGTAAAAGTCAAGGACATAACTATTTTATGTGATATTTGTGAATCGTGATCTGCCACGATATGTAAAATGTGATTTGGGAAAACAGGTATGGTTAAAAACTAATCTTTTTTATCAAGTAAATTTTAAAATATTCAGTCTTTTGAATAAGGAAAAACAAAACACTTCAGACTAGGCCATCCATAGTTCAAATAATGTAATCAATTTTATATTAAAATTTATTGTAATTTAGAAATTTCTCATAGAAACAATGAATGTTATAAATGGGAATCTTTAGAATGCTAATACACTTGCCTCTCATAGATAAACATTACAGGCCACTTGGATTACTATATCGGTACAAAGTCAACCAGTAAAGACCTACAACTAGGAAAACAGTCACTTAGAGTCAACAGGATTAAACAAACAGTGGTGAGAAGCCTAAGTCTAATGACTAAGAGCGAACTTGTAAAGACCTACAACTAGGAAAACAGTCACTTAGAGTCAACAGGATTAAACAAACAGTGGTGAGAAGCCTAAGTCTAATGACTAAGAGCGAACTTGTAAAGACCTACAACTAGGAAAACAGTCACTTAGAGTCAACAGGATTAAACAAACAGTGGTGAGAAGCCTAAGTCTAATGACTAAGAGCGAACTTGTAAAGACCTACAACTAGGAAAACGGTCACTTAGAGTCAACAGGATTAAACAAACAGTGGTGAGAAGCCTAAGTCTAATGACTAAGAGCGAACTAGTAAAGACCTACAACTAGGAAAACAGTCACTTAGAGTCAACAGGATTAAACAAACAGTGGTGAGAAGCCTAAGTCTAATGACTAAGAGCGAACTTGTAAAGACCTACAACTAGGAAAACAGTCACTTAGAGTCAACAGGATTAAACAAACAGTGGTGAGAAGCCTAAGTCTAATGACTAAGAGCGAACTAGTAAAGACCTACAACTAGGAAAACAGTCACTTAGAGTCAACAGGATTAAACAAACAGTGGTGAGAAGCCTACGTCTTATGACTAAGAGCGAACTTGTAAAGACCTACAACTAGGAAAACAGTCACTTAGAGTCAACAGGATTAAACAAACAGTGGTGAGAAGCCTAAGTCTAAAGACTAAGAGCGAACTTGTAAAGACCTACAACTAGGAAAACAGTCACTTAGAGTCAACAGGATTAAACAAACAGTGGTGAGAAGCCTAAGTCTGATGACTAATACCTTAACCACTCAGCTAACAGTGCCTGATAACGATCAAATGCAACTTCATTGCAATCAACATTTCAGAATTTCAAAACAGCTAAAATAGCTGTTCCAAAATAAAAGCTTCTTTCCAGCATGTCAACCTTGTACAACCCTGCAATCTGGAATTTGTGCCCCGGTAGAACTCTGCCATTGATCAAAATCACTTGTCTTAAAAACATTCTTTGATTTAAAATTAATTACAAACACATATATTATATTTCATTGTATTGTTTGTTTGTTTTTTTTATTTTATTTGAGTTTATTTACAATGATGACTGGACAATAGGATAATCATATAAACATACAATCATGTGATCAACATGTGACTCTATTAAACCATGTGACATATCACATGACTTCAATGATATGATCATATGACAGCAATTGTGAGTTGTCTTGGTGACTTGTTTAACAAATAATTCATAAAAATAACATCACTATAGTCACCAAAACATACAAATTGCATCAAATGATCATATCCATGACATTATATCTTAACTGATTTCTAAAAAAAAATATCACATGAATATAAAGGTACAATCGATCCAATTCCAAATTCCAATTATCTGGTTCACTTTCCACTTTAATAAATTTAAGGATTCAACAAAAGAAAATTTTGAAAATAAATATTATTCAGTTAGTACCAAAATTAATGAATTAAATTAACTTATTTACATCAAATAGAACATAATCAGACTTTCAAATATCCAACTAATGGTGTGTTGAATAAAAAATAAAAGGGAAAAAATATTTTTTGTAATTTGGCAAATATTTTTACAAGAATGAGTAAAACAAGAAAATTTTTCATAAGTATTGCACAACAAGGAAGTCATGTGACAGTCACATGATCACAATTTCAACAGTTTGAGGCCCAACAAGGAGACTCGATTAGGTAGTAAACAATTTATATATTCTTGTGGTTTAGATGAGAGTTGTCTTACTTTGAAATAATGCTAAAACAATATCATACAGCTTGTTAAATAAATATAAATCAAAATGTTTATAATTTGAAGGCAGTCTTGTAAAATTGGCATCTGTATATCAAATTAAAACCAAAGGGGGATAACTTAATTTGAACAAAATATGCTTGAAATAATTCATTTTGTGTTCTAGGGTATTCACAACTACAGTTTTAAATATTGTTTACAAAATAGATTAACTTATTTGTGCATTGCTGAGAAAATTAGCAAACTTCAAAATCCCCCAAAACACACAAAACATTAGTTCTTGTGCCAAACTATTAGTAAACATCATATAAATATACAATCAGATATTAACAGAATTGTTTTTTTTTTCCCATTCTTGAGCTTCACAAAGAAGACTTCTAACGGTAAAATCAAATGTGGTATGCTGTTCAAGTATCACTGACAAATGAAAAATTTTATAAATAAAATCTTGAAACATTTTTGGTTGGTTTTGGGGATATAACAATTTTTTTCTCATTAAAACCAATTGAAGTTCTTATAACAAATTAAAATTTGAATTGTTTTGCATTCTTGTCTAAATCATTTTTCAATTTGACATTCGAAATTGCAATACTCGATAACACAAAATGATTATATTTCAATTCGATAATGAAGAATTTATTGGACATTAGAATACATCATAATTTATCTTAATACCTGTAAAAAAAAAATAAATAATGATATATCTGAATGTCATTAATAAATTCTGTTATTGGGTTATTCACAATTTCTCAAACTGTGTGGGACTAAGCTTATGTATCTCGTTTTTAGGCATTTCATAATGGTTTTTGGTAATCTCTTTAACACTGTCCCCCCTATACACACAATGAAATGATCCAATTTTAAATCATACCACATGTTTATAGGGTAGAGAAGGTTAATAAACTGTATTAGACAGTAAATCATTTACTTTTGTATAAATGCATTCAAAACATTTTACCCTTTCACATTGTAGGTAAACTAATTTAAAAAGACATTTTAATTTTTTTTTTTTTTTGGGGTTGTGACACTAGTCTGTAGAGGTGTAAATATTTTTTTAAAAACAGTTTACTCAAGTGAGTTATCTGCCCTTCGATCCTGAAAAATATTGCTTTTATGTAATGATTTTGGTGGGGATCCATTTCTTAGAGACCAACTGGATGTTTAATAAATCTTGGAGTTTCAAACTACTCTGAATCAGATTTTGATAATTTAACAATATAAACCTACTTTAACTCTTACTTTAGCAGAAAAAAGTAAAAATGAACCATAAATTTTATAGGACTTTTTCACACTGAATTAAAGTATTTAACTTTAAGTGACCGTGACCGAATGAAAAAAAATGACAGTGAGGGGTAGGAAGGGGGATGGAGGTGGGGTTATTGGAGGGACAAATTAAGCTTATATCTAGTTATACAAGGTCTTTAATCTTTCTATGGTGATAAATTATATTTGACTTACTGACCATTAAACAAATACAAATAATGTTTCCATGAATTTACACACACACACACACACACACACACACACACACGTCCATACACAATATAACCCATATTTCATGTGTTTTCTCGTTTTGAAGAGTTTACAGTGTGAATACCTACAATAACATGATAATGACAAAGACCAAGTACTTTTGGCCCACACACTGTACCACCAGGCTAAACTAATCCATAAAAATAAATGTCTGGCATGCATTGATAAATCAATCTAAAACAGAAATAATGATAAAGCTGGAGGCAATTAAATGAAAAAATAATGCCCTGTTTGTATAATAATAATAATTTTCTTAGGAAACTGATAATACAGTCTAGAATTTATCTGTATAATTTCAAGGGAGGCAACTCAATTTCAAAATATATTTCTCAGCCAGTGCAGCTACATGGATTTATGACTTGTAATAGAAGCATTAAGATTTGTTCCATCTCGGTGTAATGATGAATATTCATTAGCATTATGACTGGTAAGATATGACAACAAATTTGAGGAATTTTGAATACATTACAGACACTGCATAATCTTATTTTCATTTCCTTTTGAAGAACAGTTATAAACCTTAGATGTGTAATGGGGCCAAGAAAGTCATGTTGATGCCCTGTATACAGTAGATACATGTAAAATGAGTGAATTATGGCCAGACTGTCTGGTCCAGCTCTTTTAGGTTTGTGGTTGAGCGCTTACTTATCACCCGGAAGGGCCAGGTTTGATCCTCAACCAGGGCACTCGGTGAGGAAGTAGTTTTTCAGGTGTATCCTCCCTCTTGCTACAAATGTAATAATTGTAGCTCACCTGTACATCAGGACCATTAGAATCATTAGGTATTAAGCTTAATAATGGACAACTCAGTTTTACAGTGTTCTTGTTAGTAGAAAGGCAAACTCTGATCTCGGTATAAAGTGGGCCGCAGACCATGAATTTTTATGGACTAATAAAGCATAGATAAAAAAAAAATACAACCGATATATAACTGGGACAATATGTTACTGAATTAACTTAGAATCATTTAACATTTAATACTGAACAAAGAAATACATACATTATTATACATATTAATTATCTTATAATTTAAAAAACAACATTCTCGTTTTTACAGTTTTAAAGAGAAACATAATTATCTAGATTTAACATCAAATAAACAACTCTCTTCTGAGCATGCTCGAAGAGCTACAAAATGTATGCATAACTTTTTTACCCTTTAATGTATAAAACCTGCATTATGACAAGTTTATCAACTTATCAGCGGATATAAATAAAGTCATGTGACCTGGCAACTCAACACAAATACCCAATCGTTTATTTTGTTTATAAAATCTGGATTTCTGGGAATTATTTTAATCAGTCTTTTTTAAAATTAACAACATCAGTTGTATTAATCACAGCCATATCAGCTCATATACAAAACAGACCAATGATAGTATCACTATTAAATCTCATGGTCAGAAAATTAGCCAATCATGTCCTATAAAATGATTACTTGTCTTCTGATTAATTTTTTTTTTTTTTGAGTCACATGATTAGATTTTTAGCCAATCATATGCTGTAATGATGGCTTTTTTCTGGCCATCATGCACAGTTTCCATGGATGTATACAAGATTAATATCACAAATATCCAAATAAAATTATTTGGTTTTTATGAGGTTTTCGTGTTTTGGCAGTATCCCTTGTTAGTTAGTATACTAGTTTTATATCATAATAATTAAAATAAACCACCTGAGTATTTCAGAGTTAGTGATACTTGTGATCAAAGTCTTATCACACACAATGATGTGAAAAATCTCACAATATAGATTGCTATCACACGTCACAGTCAAATCAAAACCACCAGGTCACACAAGTCATATATATTATATAAATTCTCGTTTCCTTTGCAATGTATTCCGAAAGCTGCAATCTTTGAATTATGTGCAGTCTTTCATTGAGGTTTTTATTTTAAATTAGAATGACATCCACATTTGACCTTTTTTTCCTGGCAAGTGTCGACAAAAATTGACTGGAATATTCGTTCCACATGATTCAGCTTCTGTAGTCTCACAAATTTTCTCACTTTTGTCTCCACATATAACCAACTGAAAAATTGTTCTATTTTTTACATCAACCTGTGGATTATCATCCATTTTCCAGTCTGTGTCAGCACTAATTATTGACTGGAAAATTTGTTCCACCTGGGTCAGACTCCCTGGCTTAACTGTGGATAATCAGCAGCACTGTGACTGGCATCAGAGGATAAAGTTCTCATACTAGGTGAGTTATGACCAGAAATCTGTGTAACACAAGGCACTTTATTACAGGTGGAAAGTTCTAACGTCCCCTCTGAAAAACAAAATTAAGTAAATAGAAATAACTTAAATGCTTCACTGTTAATGTATAAAATATTAACAAGAGCTTGTGTAACTTCGTGTAATATAAGTGCTGGATAATTTGGAGTTTACAGTTAAATTCTTTTGGGTTAGAGTCGGGTCTAGTGAAGATTCAGCTGTCAATTATATAGAGGCAGTCAGGTTATAGATAGAGGAGGAAACCAGAGTACCCAAACATTGACTTCTCAGCAAGTTAGTCGTCAAACTTAATTCTCACATTAGGATCGGGACAAGTAGATATAAAAACTTTCTGTGATGTTGTTATCTATATCATCTGCTAAGTTGAGGCTGTTGTATCAAGTTTTATCTGGACCTATATAGATTTGAAAACAAGATGGGTAGAGTAGTGAGATGTTGTTTAACACCTGAGTAAAAAAATTTCACCTTCATGTAGGTGGTCAGGTTGGGTATGGTGGAAAAAACGAGAGTACAATGAGAAATGACTACTAACCATTACAAAAAAAAAAAAAAAAAAAAGGAAAAAAAAAAAAAGAAAATTAACAAAAGTTAAAATATAACATGTAGCTGCCCGCTAGAAAAATGTGACAAAAAATATATTATAATATCACCCAGCCTATACTCCTATGCAAGGGCCATGACAGTATTTTAGCAAGAAACAGGCATGACCAAAATAATTTATAACATTATGTACCGTTGCTACTTAAATCTGTGTTAGTGGCTTGATCTCGTGTGGTGTGTTCTCGTTGTGGCACACGTTTCCGTCGTCGTTTGTGTTTACCTATATGATTCCCCCCACTGTCACTCGGTAAGGAACCATCATTTGAATGTTTTGTACCAAAATCAACACTATTTGATAAATATCCATGATGTGATTCTGATAACTGGTCACATGATCGATTTGAATATCCTTCTTGTGAGTCCGAATTTAATCCAAATCCATTTTGAAGATAACTTGATCCATGCGTAGCTGGAGAGGGAGGACAAGCAGGTGCTTCGCCACTTCCCAATGAGTCAGGACTATGAACAGAATGCACACTGTGATTGACACTACACTGCAGAGAATTGTTCAAACTTCTGTTTATTTTATTAAAATTACTGTCACTCTCCTGTGAAAGACTTGTGGCTGTCCCGTTAGGCACAAAAGTACTCACCTACAATACACAGTAGACAAAATAATATTATTGATAAAACTGAACAAATAAGAAATAATAAGTTTGCTGACAATTCAATGCAGGCTCTGAAAAACCTACCTAACCAAAACATTATGGCCATTATATCTTTCCTGTGATTAAAATTGAAATTTTCCAAGACCAAAAATTTAGGTCACAATAAAGATGTCATGGAAACATCAATACTAACTGGTTTGGCATGGCTCTTTATTAGCTCTTTGATTCTCAGGGTGACTTTATACAACTTTATACTTTCTTGTGTCTAAGATACAACCTGTTGTTTAGTTACTGTCTGATTGTTGCTAAGATAGAATCTGTAACTTGGTTACTTTCTGATTGTTGCTAAGATAGAATCTGTAACTTGGTTACTTTCTGATTGTTGCAAAGATACAATCTGTAACTTGGTTACTTTCTGATTGTTGCAAAGATACAATCTGTAACTTGGTTACTTTCTGATTGTTGCAAAGATACAATCTGTAACTTGGTAACTGTCTGATTGTTGCTAAGATACAATCTGTAACTTGGTAACTGTCTGATTGTTGCAAAGATACAATCTGTAACTTGGTAACTGTCTGATTGTTGCAAAGATACAATCTGTAACTTGGTAACTGTCTGATTGTTGCAAAGATACAATCTGTAACTTGGTAACTGTCTGATTGTTGCAAAGATACACAATAAAGATGTCATGGAAACATCAATACTAACTGGTTTGGCATGGCTCTTTATTAGCTCTTTGATTCTCAGGGTGACTTTATACAACTTTATACTTTCTTGTGTCTAAGATACAACCTGTTGTTTAGTTACTGTCTGATTGTTGCTAAGATAGAATCTGTAACTTGGTTACTTTCTGATTGTTGCTATGATAGAATCTGGAACTTGGTTACTTTCTGATTGTTGCAAAGATACAATCTGTAACTTGGTTACTTTCTGATTGTTGCAAAGATACAATCTATAACTTGGTAACTGTCTGATTGTTGCAAAGATACAATCTGTAACTTGGTAACTGTCTGATTGTTGCAAAGATACAATCTGTAACCTGGTAACTGTCTGATTGTTGCAAAGATACAATCTGTAACTTGGTAACTGTCTGATTGTTGCAAAGATACAATCTGTAACTTGGTAACTGTCTGATTGTTGCAAAGATACAATCTGTTGTTTGATACAGTCTGTTGTTGCCTGAAGTGACTGTTACTAGGAAATTGTTTATTTGTTACCAAGAAACAGATTGCTGCCTAGGTAGGGACTGTTGTTAAGATAATTGTCTATTTATAACTTACTTGATACTGGTTGTTTCCACCATGTCCATTACAAACAGATGGCAAGTCAACATCAGATAATGGATTGACATTGATATTCATTTTGGTATAAGCGTTTGGGACATGACCGTTCGGTACAGATCCATTCACACCATAACCACTATTAACATATTTCTTTTTCATACTATCTGCATAAATTCTCTGTGCCGGATCTAAAAACTTGGTTCCTGTTGCATCATTCATTGCATCTGAAATAAGTAAAATTTGATAAAAACTTTACAATTGTGGTGATCGATTTTGGCTGTAAGACTTGCAACTGCAGGTTTTAAGATATAAAATATCACATTTTTTATGGAATATTTGGTTTGAATGTGTTTCATGGTCTAGTCATGAATTGAGACCATTACGTCAGGAATATTGTCGGAACCTTGAGTGCAATGTAAATTCACAAACTTTTTTTTTTTTTTGTGAATGAACTGAGACTTTCTCACTAGGATCTGTTTAATGCAATGTTCATAATAAACAAGTGGTTTTTATTTACAGGTGTTTGATATTAGAGGTTTTACTGTAAAGACAGGTGGTCTGTATGTACAGGTGTTTGATATTAGAGGTTTTACTTTAAAGATAGGTGGTCTGTATGTACAGGTGTTTGTGTTAGAGGTTTTACTGTAAAGATAGGTGGTTTGTATGTAGAGGTGTTTGATATTAAAGGTTTTACTGTAAAGATAGGTGGTCTGTATGTACAGGTGTTTGATATTAGAGGTTTTACTGTAAAGATAGGTGTCCTGTTTGTACAGGTGTTTGATATTAGAGGTTTTACTGTAAAGATAGGTGGTCTGTATGTACAGGTGTTTGATATTAGAGGTTTTACTGTAAAGATAGGTGGTCTGTATGTACAGGTGTTTGATATTAGAGGTTTTACTGTAAAGATAGGTGTCCTGTTTGTACAGGTGTTTGATATTAGAGGTTTTACTGTAAAGATAGGTGGTCTGTATGTACAGGTGTTTGATATTAGAAGTTTTACTGTAAAGATAGGTGGTCTGTATGTACAGGTGTTTGATATTAGAGGTTTTACTGTAAAGATAGGTGGTCTGTATGTACAGGTGTTTGATATTAGAGGTTTTACTGTAAAGATAGGTGTCCTGTTTGTACAGGTGTTTGATATTAGAGGTTTTACTGTAAAGATAGGTGGTCTGTATGTACAGGTGTTTGATATTAGAAGTTTTACTGTAAAGATAGGTGTCTTGTTTGTACAGGTGTTTGATATTAGAGGTTTTACTGTAAAGATAGGAGTCCTGTTTGTACAGGTGTTTGATATTAGAGGTTTTACTGTGGAGATAGGAGTCCTGTTTGTACAGGTGTTTGATATTAGAGGTTTTACTGTAAAGATAGGTGTCTTGTTTGTACAGATGTTTGATATTAGAGGTTTTACTGTAAAGATAGGTGGTCTGTATGTACAGGTGTTTGATATTAGAGGTTTTACTGTTAAGACAGGTGTCTGTATGTACCGGTGTTTGATATTAGAGGTTTTACTGTAAAGACAGGTGGTCTGTAGGTACAGGTGTTTGATATTACAGGTTTTACTGTAAAGATAGGTGGTCTGTATGTACAGGTGTTTGATACTAGAGGTTTTACTGTTAAGACAGGTGTCTGTATGTACAGGTGTTTGATATTAGAGGTTTTACTGTAAAGACAGGTGGTCTGTATGTACAGGTGTTTGATATTAAAGGTTTTACTGTAAAGATAGGTGGTCTGTATGTAGAGGTGTTTATTATTAGAGGTTTTACTGTTAAGACAGGTGTCTGTATGTACAGGTGCTTGATATTAGAGGTTTTACTGTTAAGACAGGTGTCTGTATGTACAGGTGTTTGATACTAGAGGTTTTACTGTAAAGACAGGTGTCTGTATGTACAGGTGTTTGATATTAGAGGTTTTACTGTTAAGACAGGTGTCTGTATGTACAGGTGTTTGATATTAGAGGTTTTACTGTAAAGATAGATGGTCTGTATGTAGAGGTGTTTGATATTAAAGGTTTTACTGTAAAGATAGGTGGTCTGTATGTACAGGTGTTTGATATTAGAGGTTTTACTGTAAAGATAGGTGTCCTGTTTGTACAGGTGTTTGATATTAGAGATTTTACTGTAAAGACAGGTGTCTGTATGTACAGGTGTTTGATATTAGAGGTTTTACTGTTAAGACAGGTGTCTGTATGTACAGGTGTTTGATATTAGAGGTTTTACTGTAAAGACAGGTGTCTGTATGTACAGGTGTTTGATATTAGAGGTTTTACTGTACTTACTGAAGTTACACATCATGTTTCGTTGTTGACGTTGCTTCCACCAACACATAAACATAAATACAATTAAAAACAGCATCATTACACCAAGGACGATCCCGACAATCATGTACAACAGCTCACTAGACTGAGCTCCCGATTTACTGCTTTCCTCTACCTGACTAACAACACTTTTTACTGTTGTGTCGGGTTTCTGGGGTTCTGGTTTTAATGACTTCTCTGGTCCAACTGGTGAAATGATGGGAACAAATGGCCCGGGACCTACAAAAATAAAAAAAAGTTAAAGAATATCAATAGTTTTTTAAACTGAAATAATAATATATTAACTTGTTTTAGTAAATATAAAAATTTGAATTTTATACTTCTGCAGTGCACTAAAGGTCTGGATTCTATCCAAAGTCAGAATTGACCTAATATTTGAAAATTTGTAATTTCTTTTCTTTCATTAGGCTCTCTGCAAATAGAATTTAAGAGCATGGATTAAACAATGGTCACTCTCTTCAGATAAGACAGTACTTTCAAAATGGCATATGTAGTTAACATAGGTCTAAATATTTGTTACTTTTAGCTGTAAAGGTGACCTCTCTTTACCTTTAAAGGTGACCTCTCTATAAAGAGTACATTTGAGATGTAACAACTCCATTTCCTAGCTTTGACATGGTTAGTTTTGTATGATGTATTTACCTGTGCGTTTGACCACTGGTGTACTATTTTTACTGGTCCCTGCTGCATTGAAACACTGTAACTTTATGCTATACTCCGTGTTTGGTGTGAGATTATTCAGTAAATGAACGCGAACTCCGGCTTGAAGCAATGCTAATTTTTTATAATCATCTGTAGAACTGAATGGCTTGTAATATAGAAAGAAGCCTTCTATTGGAGATGTCTTTCTTTGCTGATACTGAAATTAGAAAAAATAATAAGTAAATATATAACAAGAATTCCACAGATTTAAATGTCTTGCCTGGTTAGGTTTTGATAGAGTAGTACTTTAACATAAACTTTCACATTTTGACATGCCGTCACCGCCTACAACACCAGAAAAGTAACATCTATGTCTCACCTTATGGCGATGCCAGACTAGACAAAAATCACTTTTCTTTTCCCCATTTCATAAACATATACACTATATATAAACTTCCTTCGACATTAGTGCAGGGGGGGCTTTAATGACCCATGCTTAAGGCTTGGTCACTGAAGCCTGGGCCCCTTTTTGAGAGAGAAAGTGTGTGTGTGTGTGTGTGTGTGTGTGTGTGTGTGTGTGTGTTGGAGACTCTTACATTCCATTTAATATTCAGTCCAAATATTTTATCAACATTTTCTTCATACTCCACTGGTTTGACTTCCACAATGGCTGGCTTGTTTTCTGGCGGCTTGGGTTTGTTAAATGGTGCTAAGTGAAGAGTATATTTTGCTGAATTAGGTCCAACTTTATTGTCGTTGTTGGAATATACCGCTGCTATTCGGAACTTATAAGTGCCTCCTGAAAATAAACAAGAGAATTATATTAACTTTTGAAACAAAATATATAAATGAACATATTAAAACATTTTAAAGTTTAATTACTGATAAAACACAAAACCATTAACTAAAATACAAGTTTCAGTCAAACCTGCCTTAAAAGCCCTCTCTCTATAAGGGTCACCTGCTTATAAAGGCCAGTAAAACTTTATCCAAGTTGCTCTTTATTCATATTATTTTTACTTCAGTAAAAAGTCCACCTGTTTATAAAGGCCACTTTTACTAATTCCCATGGATGGCCTTTATATACAGGTTTGACTTACCAGGCACTTCCTGCTAGGGCAGGTCTGGTAAATGCTGTATGTTTACAACACACAGGATGTATATAAGATTTTTGGATATAATTCTGTCAAAATTGAAGTTACTTTTAAGAAAAATAAAATGATTAACGTAACAAAATTTGAGTCAGCGAAAAAATACAAAAATGCATGTTGTATAAAAAAATACCTTCCAATCACTGTGCAGAAGATAGCATAATAATCATAATTATTCCAAGTGTTTATGTGACCATGAATCTTTACTAGTTGCTTAACCAGACAAAAGGTTGGGGACAATAAAATTTAAAAAAAAAAAAAAAAAAAAAAAAAAAAAAAAACACATGCCTGCTTTTAAATTAGAAACTTCTTGCACTCTGACATCATTTGGGATTACATCCCCTGTCTTCCACTCTCCTTTCTTCGGTTTGACTATTTTATATTGAACACGGAAAAATGTGATTGGCAGTCCGTCATTTTCTGGGACAGACCAGTTGACTTTGACTGAGGTATCTGACAACTGGTTCACATCCGGTGCTGTAGGAGGTACTAGTTTAATTTTTGCTAAAAAAAGAAAAAAAAATTAATAAGTAAATGTTTAATTTTGCAGGACAGAAATTTTTAAAACATGTTTGACAATAAAACAACTACTGTGATGCCATTTTAAAATGCTTATATATAAGCAGTGATATTCTGATAAAATGTCATCAACTAATTTGAATTTTGAGCCTAATATCCGGTAATCTCCATCCTTTGAATTATTTGTTTTTGGATTAATAGTCAAAACTTTTTAAAATTGTCTGTAAGAACAACATGCGAGAACAAGCTATCAACATTTACCTCAAAATAATCCCTCTACAGCAATTACTGTACAATACCTAATGACACCTTAAAAATTTAATATGGATTGACTCATATTTACTGTTCACAAAACTTAAAATGAGCTAAATTCATATTATCATGTTATGGTTTTATACCTTCATCTCCAATAAATTGATTAAATTTATTTCTATCCTTTTTGCCTTTTCTTCTTCTGTTTTTCCTTCTTCTTCTATCTTTTCTTCTCCGACCAGCAGAACCTTTTCTGTTCTTTCCTTTCTTTGGTCGAGAACTTCCTCTGTTTTCATCTGTGTTTCCGACAGAAGAAGTATGGTCTGATAAAAGAAAATGTACATATTTCAAGTATACAACTCAAACATACTGAGTAAAAAAATCAAAGGTGAAGGGATTTTTTAAATTTGTATTTTTTTAATTGAGGTCACTTGGCTCCAGTAATGGTTGTCTAGCTCCACTGTTGGTTAACTAGCTCAAATTTAGATTAACTTGCTCTTATTTAGATTAGCTAGCTCAAATCTCGGTTAACTAGCTCCAAACTAGATTAACTGTCCAGCTCACATCTAGGTTAACTAGCTCCAAACTAGATTAACTGTCCAGCTCAAATCTAGGTTAACTAGCTTCCAAACTAGATTGACTGTCCAGCTCAAATCTTGGTTAACTAACTTCAATCTTGGTTAACTTTGAATATCACTAAGGCAGATCCCAAGAGAATGCTTGTCAGTTAGCTTGTTAAAGGTCAAAGTTTATTATTATTATTATTATTATTTACAGTTAATTCAGGCTTTCTTTTTTATCCAAGAACTAATTGCCTAAATATAAGTTAAAGAAAATTTACAAGGGCATAAAAACCATTAGTTAAACCAAATCACCATCCATTACCATACAATACCATGTATCTATATGGTGAAATTTTAATGTGTAAACCAAGAATAAATAAATAAATAAATAAATACAATAAATATAATAAATAAATAAATAAATAAATAAAATAAAATACCTTCTGTATTCTGATTTCCAACAGATGGCGCCACTGTCTGTTCTTTGACTTCGACTTTGATGGTAGCATAGCCTACACCTTCTTCGTTACTGGACATACACTGATAATATCCTGCATGTTTTATCTGTATATCGTTGATGTTATATGTTGTACCTGAAATATACAACCATTTATTATTATTACATCATTAATTTTGTTATTAGATCCAGAACTTCTAAAAAAGATTACAGTTTATAATACCCATGTAAAATTATTGTTAGTTTGCAAAACTACTACTATATTGATATTAACTAGAGTTATGCCCCTTTTTATATATCTTAACAATTGTACAGTTTTCTTCTGAAAAACATTATATCTTTTAATGATTTTTCAAGTGTGTGACATGGATTTGAACAAAGATAAAGACCACCAGTAGGACAGCACACATGTGGATTTGAAGTTCACCAGTAGGACAGCACACATGTGGATTTGAAGTTCACCAGTAGAACAGCACACATGTGGATTTGAAGTTCACCAGTAGGATAGCACACATGTGGATTTGAAGTTCACCAGTAGGACAGCACACATGTGGATTTGAAGTTTACTAGTAGGACAGCATACATGTAGATTTAAAGTTAATTAAATACCTTTAGTAATTTTTCAATTATTGTTAAGACAAAGAAATTTTTATTTGAGTCTTGTCAAAAACAAAAACGAAACAAAATTTTACCTCCATTGTAGACCTGAAGTATCCCTGTTTTTGGGACAGCATTGTGATACCATACAACTTCTGGTACTGGTTGACCTCTCACAATACAATGTAATCGTACAGATTCTTCGGGATTTATCGACACACGAGAAGTATCTGCTATCACTTTTGGTAATTCTACAAATGTAGAAATTATGTAGATAAAATTAACAAAAAATAATTAATACTAATAAACAGTGAACTATAAAATCATTTATTTTTGAGGTGTATGGATATTCATTCTTTTGGAAGACACTCTGAACCACAAACTTACCTGTCAATAAAAAAGTATGAAAATAATAATGAAATTATAATCAATAATTGTCATTTCTGATTAAAGTAAGGATTATTAACAAAACAAAATGTTACTTTTTCTAAGAACCACAAAAAAATCAAAACCACATAAAACAATTATATGAAGAAAACATAAATCATAAGTGGCAGTCGCACATGTGATGATGACATCACTGCCAATAGTTACACATGTAATGATGACATCACTGCCAATAGTTACACATGTAATTATGACATCACTGCATATTGTTTATTATTACACATGTAATGATGACATCACTGCCAATAGTTACACATGTAATTATGACATCACTGCATATTGTTTATTATTACACATGTAATGATGACATCTCTGCCTATAGTTACACATATTATTATGACATCAATGTCTATTCATGACACATATCTATCATTGACAACTAACAACAAAACAACATCTACACAAAATCATATGTTAGTGAAGCCTCTGACACTTCCATTACTTTGAAATAAATGATCAAATTTGGGCAACAAATATTGATTTATTATGAACTATTTCACACAACATAACCAGAACTTTTTTGTTATTTGCCAGCTATGCTATAAATTTTAACTATCTTTTATGATTCAATTTTGCAATAACAATAATTGTAATGAATTTGTTGAGTGGCAACCTTAGAAAGTTTATATAACATTCATAAAATTAGTTGCTTAGTGGTCACAAAATCACTGTTAGTGGCTGTAATCTACAATGGACAGATAACCCTACCCATATTATCATGAAAGCAAGCCAATTCATCCATTATCCAATGTAAGTACCATAATAATATCAATAAAGCCATTGGCAAACTTATATCTAAATCTTCTTGTCATTAACATTCTTCCATAGATTTATAATTTCTTTAATCATTTAGCAGAATGATACATTTCAATTTATAGTAGTTTGCTATTTTTGATGCGGCAAATTAGGATTTTTTTTAAATAAAAGGGGTATTTTCTTAAACAAGAAGACTTTGGTGCTCTGAAGCCCATGTTTATAATTCTCAGTGCTTTTTACTAACTAGCTTCCAAACCCACGCATCAGTCCCTAGCATGGAAGAAGTTTGTTAGTTTACTTGATTAAATTTTGTTGTTTCCACTGGGAAAGGGAACTCCAGATTTCTCCACTAAACACAACTTGACCATCCCAATACATGTGTATTGAGATGGGACAATATATAAATATACTCTTGTCTTCCTGCTTCCTGTATTGATATTTATATGATCATGATAACAGCTATTGTACAATCAGCTTGAAAATGCATTTTTAATAAGTTTTGTATCTGCATGATATTGTAATTTCTGGATGGTGAAGATTCAAATGATTAATCAGGCAGTCCACAGAAACATTTTAATTTCCATTTAGGTTGTCACAGGGGGCACTGTTGACTCCTATTGGCAGCCCCTTTGTGCTTATTCTCATTAAGCAACATATTAATTACCTCTGTATTCTAACATCATTGGTTTTATTTTCTCCTCCCCTATACCATTGCTAGCTTTACAAACATATGTCCCATGGTCACTAAATGTTACATTTGGATATGGAGGTTACCTGAAAAGTATAAACAAAAATTAATAACCTAAAACAACTAATTAGCACAAAACCTGTGTAAATTAAACACCATCTAGGCCAAACATCTGTCTTAACCGCACTCTCTGGACAAAAAAATTATCTTAACACTTCTGGATCAAACCACACCTTCTGGACAAAAGACTTCTTTAATCTTAGCTTCTTCTTGCTACAACAATATAAGACAGGTTCTGAGCCAACACAGTTCATTTATTTTACATTAACAAGCTTATTTCCTCATTTAATATTTCAGTTTTAAACATACTTTTCGTTTACAAGGGTTCCTCTGTGGTTCAGGTTAGATATCAAAGTTTTAATACAACCTTTTCTATATACTTTACAACAGTAAAGAGAAAATGGAGCAAGGATTCAATATAAAGTGTACAGATGTGTTGTACATTGTTACTAAATTAGGCTTACCAAAACATTGTACTATAAAATTCAAGGTAGTGGATATTATAAGAAACAAGGACAAGTCCGCATGGTACACAGTACAAGCCAGGTTCCCAGGATCTAATTGTATCTGGTTCTAGTCAGGTTCCCAGATTCAAATTGTTTATGGGTCTAGCCAGGTTCCAAAAGTCAAATTGTTTATGGTTCTAGCCAGGTTCCAAAAGTCAAATTGTTTATGGTTCTAGCCAGGTACCCAGAGTCAAATTGTTTATGGTTCTAGCCAGGTTCCAAAAGTCAAATTGTTTATGGTTCTAGCTAGGTTCCAAAAGTCAAATTGTTTATGGTTCTAGCCAGGTTCCAAAAGTCAAATTGTTTATGGTTCTAGCCAGGTTCCCAGATTCAAATTGTTTATGGTTCTAGCCAGGTTCCAAAAGTCAAGTTGTATCTGGTTCTAGCCAGGTTCCAAGAGTCTAACTTTATCAGATTCTAGCCAGGTTCCAAGAGTCTAACTTGTATCAGATTCTAGCCAGGTTCCAAGAGTCTAACTTGTATCAGATTCTAGCCAGGTTCCAAGAGTCTAACTTGTATCAGATTCTAGCCAGGTTCCAAGAGTAGATACAGCTGTGTTGTACACTGTTACATTCGGCTTTCCAATTTCATAAATATGATTTTACCTTTCTTTATCCAGGAAGTGGATATTATAATATAAGGAACCAGTATTAATCCACATGGTGTACTGTAGTACTAGTGGGGTTCCCAGAGTACAGACAGCTGTGTTCTACATTGCTACATTAGACATTATGATGGGGTGTTTGTATACAGAAAATTGACTATGCCAATCTGAGTCAAGTATACATTAACTATATCATAAAATCACAATAATATATCTTTGATGTGTTTACTGCTGTTGTTTATATTGCTAGTTGCTACAAGATACACATATATAGAATAACCAGTCAAAGCATCTCTATCTTCTTAATGAAGAAGATTCCATTAGTGTGATTTTGTTGGCCTAGTGGTTTACACTGTTAGGTTTTAAACCCAAGACTTTAACACTGTTGTTACATATATTGTTTGTTTATTATGGTAGTACCTGCAGGATACAAATTACAAACACAAATATAATCCTGGCACAGACAATTCTAAAATTTCAAAACAAGCCAAGAAAAAAAACTAATGGTAGGTTTTTCTTGGAACTAGATATGTAGCATCTTTAATGTGGGTATGAATCGATGATCTCATCCTCTACCAATGAGCTGGTTATGGCATCCTTAGGATATCTTTATTTGATTCTTAATAAGCAACTTGTTAAAGATGGTAACGATGTATCTGGCAAAATATGTATCTGGCTAAGGATGTAAGGGAAATAAGACAAAAAGGATAATATCTAACTACAGGTATTAACTGATTAATAAACAAAAATCTGATTATAGGATCATTATTATTGTAACCATTAACAGGTGTACACATGTGGATAGCTTTTACTTGATCAACTGTAACCAACAAACTTTATTTAATGCTGGGAAACATCAAAATGTCTAGATACTTACCATGTTTCACAAATATACGTTCATTAAATAATATACTGTTCTCATATCCATATTTTATCCATTCAATGGTTGGTTGTGGAACTCCGACCGCTACACATTCAAGGACCACATCATCACCATCTCTAGCTTGTACTGTCACTGATGATGTCACAATAACAGCTTCTTGACGTAATGCTTTAAATAGAAAAAAATTCCATACAAAACCTTGTTAAGTATAGAAAAGGTTTGAATAAATAAATCTTAGGTTTTTCCTAGCATTGAAAAATTTTTTTGTTTCCATGGAGATTCATTTCCAGGCACCCTCATTTTCCCTTCAACCCTGAAATGACCACCATACAGATAAAACACTACATACTCCTGCCATCTAAAGTAAACTACTGTCATAAACACAGAAAGGAAAACTAACCTAAAATTGTGTCCATTCTGCCAATACAATACATTTAGACCTGTGGTAAAGGGGAAATGTTAAACGCAAACCTAGAGGCACCTGTGGTAGGGGAAATGTTAAACATAAACCTAGAGGCACCTGTGGTAAAGGGGAAATGTTAAACGTAAACCTAGAGGCACCTGTGGTAAAGGGGAAATGTTAAACGTAAACCTAGAGGCACCTGTGGTAGGGGAAATGTTAAACATAAACCTAGAGGCACCTGTGGTAAAGGGGAAATGTTAAACGTAAACCTAGAGGCACCTGTGGTAGGGGAAATGTTAAACATAAACCTAGAGGCACCTGTGGTAAAGGGGAAATGTTAAATGTAAACCTAGAGGCACCTGTGTTAAAGGGGAAATGTTAAACATAAACCTAGAGGCACCTGTGGTAAAGGGGAAATGTTAAACATAAACCTAGAGGTACCTGTGGTAAAGGGGAAATGTTAAATGTAAACCTAGAGGCCCCTGTGGTAAAGGGGAAATGTTAAATGTAAACCTAGAGGCACATGTGGTAAAGGGGAAATGTTAAACATAAACCTAGAGGCACCTGTGGTAAAGGGGAAATGTTAAACGTAAACCTAGAGGCACCTGCGGTAAAGGGGAAATGTTAAACGTAAACCTAGAGGCACCTGTGGTAGGGGAAATGTTAAACATAAACCTAGAGGCACCTGTGGTAAAGGGGAAATGTTAAACATTAACCTAGAGGCCCCTGTGGTAAAGGGGAAATGTTAAACGTAAACCTAGAGGCACCTGCAGTAAAGGGGAAATGTTAAACGTAAACCTAGAGGCACCTGTGGTAAAGGGGAAATGTTAAACGTAAACCTAGAGGCACCTGTGGTAAAGGGGAAATGTTAAACATAAACCTAGAGGCACCTGTGGTAAAGGGGAAATGTGAAACGTAAACCTAGAGGCACCTGTGGTAAAGGGGAAATGTTAAACGTAAACCTAGAGGCACCTGTGGTAAAGGGGAAATGTTAAACATAAACCTAGAGGCACCTGTGGTAAAGGGGAAATGTTAAACATAAACCTAGAGGCACCTGTGGTAGGGGAAATGTTAAACATAAACCTAGAGGCACCTGTGGTAAAGGGGAAATGTTAAACGTAAACCTAGAGGCACCTGTGGTAGGGGAAATGTTAAACATAAACCTAGAGGCCCCTGTGGTAAAGGGGAAATGTTAAACGTAAACCTAGAGGCACCTGTGGTAGGGGAAATGTTAAACGTAAACCTAGAGGCACCTGCGGTAAAGGGGAAATGTTCAACATAAACCTAGAGGCACCTGTGGTAAAGGGGAAATGTTAAACATAAACCTAGAGGCACCTGTGGTAGGGGAAATGTTAAACATAAACCTAGAGGCACCTGTGGTAAAGGGGAAATGTTAAACATAAACCTAGAGGCACCTGTGGTAAAGGGGAAATGTTAAACGTAAACCTAGAGGCACCTGTGGTAAAGGGGAAATGTTAAACGTAAAACTAGAGGCACCTGTGGTAGGGGAAGTGTTAAACGTAAACCTAGAGGCACCTGCGGTAAAGGGGAAATGTTCAACATAAACCTAGAGGCACCTGTGGTAGGGGAAATGTTAAACATAAACCTAGAGGCACCTGTGGTAGCGGAAGTGTTAAACATAAACCTAGAGGCACCTGTGGTAGGGGAAATGTTAAACATAAACCTAGAGGCACCTGTGGTAGCGGAAGTGTTAAACATAAACCTAGAGGCACCTGTGGTAGCGGAAGTGTTAAACATAAACCTAGAGGCACCTGTGGTAAAGGGGAAATGTTAAACATAAACCTAGAGGCCCCTGTGGTAAAGGGGAAATGTTAAACGTAAACCTAGAGGCACCTGTGGTAGGGGAAATGTTAAACGTAAACCTAGAGGCACCTGCGGTAAAGGGGAAATGTTCAACATAAACCTAGAGGCACCTGTGGTAGGGGAAATGTTAAACATAAACCTAGAGGCACCTGTGGTAGCGGAAGTGTTAAACATAAACCTAGAGGCACCTGTGGTAGGGGAAATGTTAAACATAAACCTAGAGGCCCCTGTGGTAAAGGGGAAATGTTAAACGTAAACCTAGAGGCACCTGTGGTAGGGGAAGTGTTGAAAGTAAAATTAGAGGCACCTGTGGTAAAGGGGAAATGTTAAACATAATCCTAGAGGCACCTGTGGTAAAGGGGAAATGTTAAACGTAAACCTAGAGGCACCTGTGGTAGCGGAAATGTTAAACGTAAACCTAGAGGCACCTGCGGTAAAGGGGAAATGTTAAACGTAAACCTAGAGGCACCTGTGGTAGGGGAAGTGTTAAACGTAAACCTAGAGGCACCTGTCGTAGGGGAAGTGTTGAAAGTAAACCTAGAGGCACCTGTGGTAGGGGAAATGTTAAACGTAAACCTCGAGATTATTAGACGTATAAAGATGTTACGCCTGTTATGATAGAAGACTTAGAGACATCGAACTCATAGAAGCACTGACTATCAGAACTATGTACAACAGATATATATTGTTGGCAGACTTGCCACCATCAACAGTTATATGAATGTTATTTTTCACAGAGAAAATTCTAAAAATTCCAAACAATTATTATCTGTAAACAATGTCATTATCTACTGATGAAATAACAAAACCTATCAAATGATTATTTCTTGCCAAACCAACTTCCAAAAGGTAGATATCATTAAAGACTTAAAACTAAAAAAGTTATTCTAAAACTTTACAATGAGTGAAAATTTGACCTTAACCTTACTTATCTGATCCAAGATATTTTCTTATTTTCAAGGGGTCATGACCTTGACCCTACAAGATCTGGTTGGCATGACATCAAAGATGGCCGACTTATTTATAAATCGAAGAGTGAAGAGGATCAACTCAAGCATATCACAAAAACAGATAATTACTTCAATCCTATAATATCTTCATCGTATGCATACATTGTTATTTAAAATCTAACCAAAAAAAAAAAAAGATTTTAAATCACAAAAAGGTGGGACACAACAGCTTATTTTCAGGTGGAAAGATCAGTGTAAAAAGACTGAATTCTCACTAATATTCTAGATTGTAGTTATTTAAACAAATTTTCTTTTTGAAAGGGAAACTAAAGGGATTTTTTGGGGGACTACCTTTCAAAATGGATTATGGTGATAAATTGGGAAAAAATGCATTGACAAAAACCGAAATAAGAATTAATAATTTTTTTTACTGCCAATTCAAACCTAAATTCAAATATCATAAATGTAAGACTTTCTGATTTTGAAACAAGCTATCATGTCTTTTTAATAATAACCGTTATACATTTTCTTTGACTTATTTGAAAGTTGTTGGAAAAGACTTGGAAAAATGGAGCCCATTTTATATGGATGTCTGAATCACACTCTCTCTCTCTCTCTCTCTCTCTCTCTCTCTCTCTCTCTCTCTCTAATTGATTTCTCTCACAGCTGAAACTATACAGGTAGTATAATGTCTGGGAGATGTGTCAGTGTCAGTAGCCATAAGTTCTCTTGTCTAACATGTCAAATTTTGTCACATAGATTTTAATTTGATACTCTAATTAAAGTTCTGACTGACAACATAAAACATAGGAAAATATTTTAATGAATAAATATCCTGACAGTATTATTAAATATTATCCTATTAGTTCATTTAATTGGTACAACCTCATTTCCTGTGTTCAAAATATAATTTGTTGATTGAGTAGTTTACACTGGTAGAACCTGTATTTCAGAATGCAGGCATCCCCTTACAGTTTTAGAACCTAGCTGTATTAGTGAAGCATTGCATTCAAAACGATGTTTGTGATAGTTTGCGAGACTAAGCTAGGTCAGAGCAAGAATAGGAATACAACACATTGCGTCCTTCATGGAGAATAAATGGGATATCAGAGATATGAAACCTGGCTGTATCATCATATCAAGACTTTATACAACTGTTCCCTGCCAAGCACTATAGCTTTTAGGAATGAGGAGTCATGGTACCTTTAGAAGTTCCCCATGTCATGGCACCTTAAGAAGTTCCCCATGTCATGGTAGCTTAAGAAGTTCCCCATGTCATGGTACCTTTAGAAGTTCCCCATGTCATGGTAGGAATAAAACACTAAAACATCTTGACTGTAAATTGCTATAAAAGCATAGCAAAGGTCAAAATTTTTGCCACTTTACCTAGAGCTGGTGGCATTTAGATATAAGAGAAATATTCTTAACATGGATGTTAACCTATATTCAATCAGTATCATTACTCCATTCCAATCTACCAGTAACTGGAAGTCTCTGTGGCCGAAGGCACAGTTATAGATCACAGTGCCTCCCAATGACTGGGTTAAAATCCCACTCTGGCATATCCTTGTGTGGTTATGTTTGTCAGTTTGTTTGCCCAAGGTCGATGGTTTTCTCCAGGCACTCTGGTTTTCTTCACCATCCAAGAACTGACAGCCTTGATAATAGGTGGAAGAATCTTGATTGGGGCATAAAACATCACAACTCGACTCAGAACTCAATATTAAGTTTTTGTCATCTGAAATTGACTGCAATGCTTTTACATCACCAACTGATCTACATTCTTACAGCATGAGACAATAGATCAGTTGGTAAAATATGGAATGAAGACCTGAAAGAAGTAGTGGTTCAAAACTCTGTCAAGAGAAGAGTTGTTGGATTTTATACCGAAATCAAAAGGCAGTCAGTTAAAAAGGTATCTGGAGAAAAGTGTGATCTACAGCAACAAAGACAAGGATCTGCTCTATGCTGCAAAATGTTTTCAATTTCCCAAATAATCTGAAGATATTAGGTTTTTCTTCCAGAGGCAAACATTTGCCATTTTTCGCAGATAATTCTCATTAGTCTAATTACAAATGTGCATACATGTCCTGCCAAAATAAACATCATCAATATCTTATTGATAAATGGTCAGTTTTATATTCGAAGACAAGTTGATTAACCAATCAATCGTCAGTTTATTACATCTCCACGCCCACCTTCAGGTGTCAAAGATAATGAACCAGTCTATCTATCATTATAATATAGAATTCAGTAAAGAAATGTAATCTGAACAACAGAGTTTACCCAGGGCACTTGTCTATCAATCAATCTGGACCATGTGATTTTTTTCCTGGGGTTGTTAGCATTAATCAAGTATTTTCTTTAAGATGTCCAAATGGTCAGCAAGATTAATCAACAACGGTCACTACTCGAGGGTATCTATATCTTCTCCTAATTGACTGATTCCTTCAGTACGCCTGATAAAGCTGATGATATTTTAAAATTCTTTCCATTCCAGATTAATCCGATATAAAAGTCTGTTTATCCTAAATCATTAACTTTAATTTCTCTCAGATCGTTTAATGACTATTTTATATAATCATGACTATCAGGTATAAATGGTAATTAATGTGAAAAAACTTGTTAAAAATGTAACAGAATTGATAATTAGACAGAATACCAGATACAAGAAACATGATAACTTTAATATTGTTTAAATGATAAAGTCCTGACTCTGGATAGGCACTGCTTATATCAAATACCCAGCAGTCCTGGTATCAAACATATTATGATCACTGATTATAAAATCAGAACAAGGGCCCAAGGACCTTAACAGCTCACTTGAGGATATGTCCAAAATGGGTGCAAAGACAGAACTTAATTACAGAAACTTTCCAAAATTTCTCAAGTTTGGAACTGCCACAATACTTTTTCAGAAATATCTAGTCACAATTCATTTATAAACATATTGTGACCACTGATTATACAATCAAAACAGAAAGTTTGAAAAATGATGAAATTGTATCCAGGGGGTGTGGTTGAACTCATATTCTGACCACCAGTTACAAAGTTGGATAGACTATGTTTATAATAATGAAACAGTATCTTGTGACGATTAATCTTACAAACCAGTGGTCCCTAAGCACTACAGAAGTAGGTATAGACATGTACCATAGACAAGCTGCCCAAAAGGCTTGCTTATGGACAGAAAAACCACTTACTCATGTCACTGCCTTAAAGTTTAAATACAACTTGGGAGGATCATATGGTGTGAGAAAGTTTATGTGAATCTGCTTGTTGAAGATAAGAATTTTTTTCTCGACATTCTTGATTCCTTGAAACAGCCCAGAACTGACCACCTTGACCACCAAAGAATCTTGATCAGGGTGTAAATTACCATTTATCTATCCACAGTCCAATCTTAAATCACCATAGAAACAGTTTTTGTAGTTAAGAAATAAAGCCAGCATGACACAGCAATATATATATTCTAACTTCAGGTTAACCTAAATATATAATTTTCTAATTTCATGAAACTTTAAAAAATGTATTTTTTTAAAAAAATTGTTGTGTCATTGAGGCCATAACAACAAGGATAATTCATTGATCAACCATATGCAAGTTAATCACGCAAAATTGATCTTAAAAATTAATGGTCTATCAAGCCATGGAAAATTAATTTAAAAATTTTACTTTTCTTATTTTAAGCTTAGTGCAGTAAACCACTTATTTCCATTCTGCACAGGCAAACCCCCCTGTATTTAATTTAACATCAAAACGTAACACTTTAACAAAGCTTATATCCCATGCTTAAAATAAAATTAATTTTGTCTCCTTCATTAATCTGGGCAATATAAAATAATAACCACTTCCCTTCACCATGTATTACTACTGACGTTGAAAGAAAAACTTTTCTTTTTATAATCAGTGGTCTCGACTTCAGAAAACACATTACTACCAAACATTAATTTGTGAATGTATTCACCCTGAAAGTGTACCAGTGCAACACTATGTTCTGACCAGGGCACGCAACATTAAATTTGTACTCAAAGTCAACAGGAAGAAAAAGTTGCTGACCTTTGACTTCAAATTTACTTCAAATAATAATATATATCTGGTGTTACACAGTATAAAACACAACCCTTATATCAAGTTATTATTTTTGGTTCTGTTATTTTTTACTAAAACTGACAATTTTTAAAACTACAATTAACATTTTTTATGATTTTAAAACCTGGAATTTGTTTTGAGTTTTTTTTTAAGTTTTAAAGGTATATATTCTGACATTAGCTTAATATACAATGAATTTTACAGTAACCAAGATATGATTTTTGCCTTACAGTAAAATTGATGAAACAAAATCTGAACTAAATCAATGAATGAATAAATGAATGAATGAGTGAATTAATGAATGAATGAATCAATCAATCAATCACTGAATGAATGAATGAATGAATGAATGAATGAATGAATGAATAAATAAAGAATGAATAAATGAATGAATGAATCAATCAATCAATCACTAGTCAATCTATCTATCTATCTTATCTTTTTTTCTTTCTTTCTTTATTTACATTATTGAAATGGGAAGGGTTCTTAATTCATAAATATATAATTTAAAATACATGTGATTTGGTGGCAAAATTATATATCCTTCTTTAATTTTCTTAAATTTCTTTGAAAATAAAAATAGCACATTCAAACCAACAATTTTTTTCATATCTAAATAAATAAATGAAGCTAGCTAAATATATCAGAGGAAAAGGTTAATTATTTTTCAACATCTATTCCTTAAAATGCAATTTATCAAGAAAAGAGAAATAAATGAATAAAGGGAAAAAACATCATATTTTTTACTTGGGAGTGTTGAAGAAATAGCCATTAAGATAACATAAAGAGCTTCTATGATATATGATAAATAGGTTTGAATATGAGATTTTAATGGAAAATATCCATTGACATTACAGGGGGCCTGGGTTTGAGGTCTGAGTTGTATGGAACAAATATGTCTAAATGGGTCCATAAATCATGTCCCAAATCTCATCAGCATGATTGAACAAAGATGGAAAAAATGGCATGCTCTAAAATATAGATTATCTTTGTTAAAAATATATTTATCATACTTTTTAATTATGTATGCCCTCTGTATGAATGATTTTATCCCCCTTCTCTTTCTCTTTTCTTTTTAAAATTTTTACTGATTTTTAATCAATTAAAATTTAATATTTCACATGTATGTTTTTTCCAAATACATTTTATTATATATAGGTATCGAAATGAGAACAAGAGATGCACCATTCTGCTAACACTATTTGATTTTGACATACATCTGATGGTATAAAAATCCAGAAAATACTCACTCTCTAATATCAAAACAGGAAAAAGAGAATTGCGTCTTTACCCCTATATGATTAATTTGTTTTACCCCTATATGATTAATTTGTTATGCTCAGGATTGTAAAACCATCTCATGCATAAAAAACAACAGAACAAGTGTTCCAGCCCAATTTTTACATGATAATATAGTGACCTAAATTATATAACCAATCTCACGCAACCAAAGGGAACAAAGGGTGCTCCGTCTATAGATATCTATATGTTTTATAAGAAAGAAAGTCCAAGTTTTAGATAAAGCCAACATAGATCAGGTTTTAAATAAAGTCACCAGTGTAGGATAAATGGTCTATATGTCTCCAAAAATCAGTGATTAGATGCCAGAAATGTTCTCTAGAGGCCAGAAAGTCGGGTTAATTCTAGTTGTACTACAAAACTGTTTATCTCTGTATAACAGCTGGTTGTAAGATTTAGTGCAAAGAAATAAAAAATAATTTCAATCTATGCTTATTATATATATATATATTTTATAATTCTTCTTTCAAAGGACTATGTTGTCTAATTACATCATAGATTCAGTATAAAACATTTCTCTTTAAAAAGTTGAGCCATAACAATCAATGCTGTCAATATTTTCTTTAAAACACTGGTCAGAGTTTAAATCCAGTGCTTTTCAGGTGAGCTCTTATTACATAATCTAAACAAAAATAGTCAAGAAAATTAATCAGGTGCTCTTAATTAAATACGGATTTCCATGACAAAGAAGACATAAATTCAGGTCCAAGAGTATGACAGATAAAGATGCACACCTAGGAGCTTTACAACAGTCTAGAAATTTTAACTCACAATCTGTATGGTCAATAAATCATCCATTCCTAAGAATGAAAATATAGATATTATCAACTTGAGATAGACACTGATGTGACATTTGCATTTTCAAGAAGAGTCACACATTTCCATTTAAAATGACCACCACTTTGAGTGGCAAATGACATGTCTTATACTGACAATAGGTAGTTTACTGGTTGTACTGAACAAACTTGATCATTCAGGAAAACTGCTGACAAAATTTGAAAAAAAATTGTTGTCAAGTTCACTGAAAAAATTTCAGATTCTGATGAATCATAATTACACAAATAATTCACATTATTTAAAACAAATACACAGTCAAATTTGATATGTTTATTAAATAAACTATTTTTTGACAGGGTCAAATGTCTTTCCGGAGTCAATAAAACATTATTGTTGAAAGCTGAAATTATATATGAAATTGATTCTAAATAACATGAAATTTAATCAGTTTTTAAATGTGTTCATTTTACTCAGCTGGACACCTGCATTTATATAATAAATCATATAAATTAAACATTATGTAATTAATTATGTTTCTTGTTTACTAAAGGTTATCAAATACAATGTTTAACTATTATTATCATTATCATTATTATTATTATTTTAATTATTATCATTTTTATTATTGATTTACAAACAAGACTTATAGAACATATTTTTAATGTAGAATTTTTCAGTTTTGTTATGGGTTTATTTTATGGGTTTATTTTGGAATGGATTCGATAAATGGTGTTTTTGGTTTCTTTTGGAGTGGATTTGATTAATCGTGTTTTGTGCCCCAAGTTAAAGTTCTTTCACACATATCTAGGACAGACAGTTCTTGGTGATGGAGAAAACCGGGTTGCCCAAAGACAACCATGTCCCCAAGCAAGCAGATTTATTTTGGCAAACATTTAACTAAACCAGTATATACATGAAAGCTAGTCTTAAGAAAATCCTTTGGCTATATAAGTATTTATCAAAGTTTTAGAATGATGGTAATTAAGACAATAATAGAAGCCAAGATGGCTGAGTGGTCAAAAGCATAACATTACAGTGGTTCTCAATGTCTAAGTTTGAATCCCAACTAGGCAGATCCTAATGTGAGAAAGTTTGTCAGTTGGCTTACTAAGTTCATTATTTTCTCGGGATACTCCAGATTTCTCCACCATCCCTGAACTGATCATCTCAAAATAAGTGAAAAACCTCAACTGGGACATATAAAAGAAAATTAATCCACTTTATTCCTGAAGACAACAAAATTCATGCTTACAACTGGAACAAAAAACCTTTGCTCTTTATTTATAGTTCAATTAGTGTATGTAAGCTTCCTAAATATCTGAACAGAATTTAGTTCAAAATACTTATTAATTAAATATCTTCTGAGTTTATATTCTCCACAGGCAACTCTATCATGATGTCAGTGACTTTACACTATTTGAGTAAAAGAGTCCTTGTAGGAATAGTTCTTCAGTCCATCAAATTTGTTATCCTGCCAGTAATAATAAAAGTCACTGTGGTTTAGTGGCCTAAGTGCCAGCTTGTAGACCAATTGTTTTTCATTGTCTGTGTTAATTGACATCAGATAAAAAAAATCAGTTTCCCTTTTTCTTTCATTAAGGTTGGGAAAGTATGATACAATGTGCAGAGTTTTATAAAATAATACAGCAATAATATATTTATTTTATTACCTTGAAGTCTAGAATACTTTAAGTAAATAACTTAAGAAAAATCATGAACCTGCATTGAGCCCCAATAAAGGTATAAAAATGACTTTTATGATTCATATTATAGCCAGATCATATTTCTAAACAACCCAAAACTATGCAAATTTTCATAATTGTCAAAAGATAATATACCCTCTCTAACAATATAATGTTCAATTTTATCATGTTCAAAATCAGACCTTGGGCAGTGCCATTTTAAAAAAAAAATCTTTTTTTAATGCAAATTATTTCTACCCGAGAGAATATGCCAATCAACAAATATGGAAGGTGGAATAACCCCTTTATGTTTTGTGAAATGGAGTGTGACCTTTGACATCATATCTAGTAACACCCTATTGTCACATAAGAATACAAAAAGGGTTCAAACTGGATCTTTAGTTAGGGGAGTTAAAGAAGGTGGAGCAAATCAAAACAATAAGTTAAACAGTTTATGGGGTATTAACTCTAAAAAAGTAAAACAATTTTTGATATGTTCCCCTGGATTTTTTTTTTCAAATTAACTGATAATTAATGAATTTAACTATAGTGTAATGGACATTCAGGCACCTTGCAGACTGACCACTCAACTTTAAACAAGATCCTAGTATGGGGCAATTTATATTGTTTGTGTTTATTCCAACAGATTGAGTTTTTTTAATTAACATACAAAAACAATCAATACACCTTTTTCAGACTTATGCCTTTGGTTTTAAAAGGTCATACATGGGAATGTAAAGGAGTGCAGTAATGGTGCTTTTTGTTTTAATGCCCAGTCAAAATTATTTCACTTACAACATGTCTATCAGTTCTGAAATTGTAGATGGAACAAAAACAACAAAAGAAAATTAACTTGGCTTTGACAAGCAAAAAGACAATCAAGGATCTGTTTGCCTGAGAATTAGAAACAAGGTGTTAAAACATCTCAATGAATAAGCTAGCACCTTAAGACCAAGGCACTAACTAGATGCTCAAGTTTTATCTAACAAAAAAATCATAAGAAAACTTACTTTTATAACCCATAGTATACAGTACACAAAAACTGAAAAAATGGTTCTATAATTAACTATATTAAAACAAAAGTTGCAAACAAGATAACAAGTTTCAAAATTTTAGAGTTGTTTTTTTCTTTTTAAAGATATGCTTTAAGTGAACAGTGAAATGCTGGACTCACACATTCAGAAAATAAAATGTGGATGCACTTATTGTATAATTTACCAAACAGTACAACCAAGGTGGTCTTTTTTATAAAAATAATTAATCCAATAATTTATGAAGATGAAAATTTATGACCTCCTCATATAAAAACAGTCCCAACCTATCTCCTGGTAGTCTGCTTACCCCTATATTAATCATTTATATATATATATATATGTATAGTATATTGGTTATCTATTTTCAACCTAGTTTATTTTCAGAGCACCTGCTCTAACAAAAGAAAACAAAAATGTTTATCAGTACCACTGCCATCTAGTGTCAGGTCAATTTTTTATTTTTTATTATCCCTTGGAATTCTGAAGAAAAAAAATTGTATTTATTTCTCAAAAGATACTGTTTTATATTTTATTGTTTTCTACAATCTCCTCTGTTCCTTGATAGACAATATTTTATTCTTTATCATTACAGTTTTCTATAAAAAAAACTTCCAACTCTTGCTAAAAGATAATATTTTATTCCTAATTATCATTTCAGACTTCAGAGGAGAAAAAAAAATCGTCCAAATCTCTTAATTGATAAGACGTTATTTTGTTTTGTTTTATATTTTATAGTAATCATTTCGGAATTCAGAAAAAAAAATTCCATTCTTAACAGATAACATTCAATTCTTTATTATACCCTCAGAATTCTAAAATCTTCTCCATTCTCCGGTTGTAACTAGATAGTTCCTTACAGACAATATCACAGCAGTTTACCGAGGTCACTGTTCCGTTATTTTTCAGTTTCCTTTATGATGGTGCTGGTTTAGATTTATATTTTTAACTATCTACAGAAAATGTTTTTATCTTGTAATTTATTCCCTACCATATGGTGTTAGATGATTTGAAACAATAATTTACAGGTTTCTATTCCCGTTTATATTTTTTTCTGTATTACACCTGATATATAACGATATCTTTATAGTCTGAAAACAATATTTCTTACCTAATCATGTCATGTAAAACCGTTTTTGGACTCCTCTACAAACAATTCCAAACTCTCTCTCTCTTAATCCATTGTTATTAGAAAAAATTTAACACCCTTGTGCATGCTCTCTCTCTCTCTCTCTCTCTCTCTCTTTCGCTCTCTCTCTCTCTCTCTCATGGGAGAGAGCTTCCGTGATGAGTAGTCTCAAGCATACCCTTACTGATAAAAACAAATTTCACCACAGACACCACAGTCACCACAGACAAAGGTTTGTATCCCAATAGTGTGAAAAATTGTCAGTAGCTTGCAAAATGGTTAGTGGTTTTTTTCCAAGGATTTTCTGCTACCACAGAAGTTACAACTTTAATATAAGTGAAAGAACCCTGACTTGAGTGTAAAAGTCATTGTTACTCTACTCCTCTTTCTCATGAAAACAACATCCTAATTTCCCAACACGATATACCACTAGCATTTTTGTTGCAGTTATTTCTGTTGTTACTTCTTAGCAATTCACACTGTTGGATCCCATTCCGAAAAAAATAAATATAAAGTAAGATTGATCACACTTACCTGATGACACATTTCTTATATGTAAATGTATGACATAATTGGCTTGTCTCATATGATTGGTTACGGGGTTAACAGCAATGCAGTGGTATTGTCCACGGTCACTTTCGCTAACATTGTTTATAAATAAATTCCCCGATGAAGATATCCTGTAATGGTCTGTAAAAGAAAATAGAAAATAATTTTTAACTTCAATTGCTCAGAGACTGTGATGACAGAATGTTGGAGGCTCAAGTTTGACAAAGCTCAGAGTTTGTGATGGTGAAATGTTGGAGGTTTATTTTTAAAATTGTTCAAAGGCTGTGATAATGGAAGTGTTGAAGGCTCAAGTTTCACATTGCTCAGAGACTGTGATGATGCAATGTTGGAGGCTCAAGTCTGACACTGCTAAGAGGATGTGATAATGGAATATTGGAGGCTTAAGTTTGACACTGCTCAGAGGATGTGATGACTAAGTGTTGAAGGCTCAAGTCTGACACTGCTAAGAGGATGTGATGATGGAATATTGGAGGCTTAAGTCTGACACTGCTAAGAGGATGTGGTAATGGAATATTGGAGGCTTAAGTTTGACATTGCTTAGAGGATGTAATGACTAAGTGTTTTAGGCTCAAGTTTGCCATTGTTGATAAAGAACAAAAATCAATTTAACTAACAAGCTCTTACTATTTAATTAATTAATTAATTTATTAATTTATTTATTTATTTTATATTTGACATTTTCACATTTTGACACCTTAATATGACACTCGTCTCTTCCGCCAGCCATAAACAAAAAGTTTTAGCATTATAATTTATTTGATGCATTAAAACATGATCAAAACTTTAAACGAGTTAAATAACTTTATTTTCTATAAACTACTAAATAAACACTTCCTAATTAAAAATCATAACACAACAAAAGTCAACTAAGGTCATAGTTCATAAATTGTCAGTTAATTAAAATCTGTTTCCTTTCATTTATTTTTTCCTACACACCCTAAAATATCACCAGTATCAACATTACACAAAATGTCCTTAAATTACCTCTAAAGTCTGCCCTCTTAACCATGTGGAGAAAATTAATTTTCATTAAAAAAATGTAGGGTACTGACACGTTCTGCTATAGTTTATAACTCAAGGGGAGATAACCCAATTAAGGAGTCATATACTACAGGACGCAGTCAGCCAGATAAGGGCTAATTACCGCTATCGTAAACGTCAGGTTAATTTCATATCTTGCCAATAACGATGCTAATGTCTGAGGAAATTTCTCCACATAAAACTGATTGTCAGATCTAGTTATCTCTCATCAATGTGTTTTATAGAAATGCGATAAAAACAATTTTTTTCTTACGATACAAAGCCATTAGACTTTATTATAAGCTTAATTACATCTATAATTACATACATATTTTCTTTTATCATTTAGAATTTTGAAATGGACCAATATATCTTTTACCACCGAGATAAAGGGCCCTGCTTTATGTCATAAGTGACCTCTGGTCTAGAGAAACTCATAATACAAGTACATTTTCATGTTTTAACGAAAAAAAAGAAGAGTATGTGAAAAGGCTTTTCTAGTTGGTCAAGTTTTTTCACCTTTTCCAAGACCACAGGTCACTAAGTCCTGTGCAAAAAAAGGAAGAAAGAATATAAAAGAAAAGAATGAACAAAAGTAGACAAAAAGATTGCAAGAGGGGAAAAACAACTAGAGAGAGAGAAAAACATTGTAAATAAGCCAAAGAAACAAAAGAAAACAAAAAGGAAACCAAAGATGTTTTAAATAAAAAATCTGTAACCATTTCTGACATTTTTTATAACAGAAAACATCAACAGTATCTGATTACACGACATCATATCCCAGAAGTCCATAGGAAAACAAATACCGACAGTCCCGCTGCGAAATAATATTTAATTATATATTAATGGCCTTAAAATTAGGTAATATCTCAAATTAAAAGGCATCATCTTATGTTTTCAAGATGTCTGTTGCCATGGTAACAAATATTTCTCCATAGGATTTGGAGAAAGAGATAAATGCATCTGATAGAAAACTATTAGATAAACATGTTTTTTTTTTTATTTGATAAGCAGACAAAATATTTTAAATTTCAAAAATATTATATTACTATTATAAATAATTCAATTTTTAATGCAGCAATATTAAGATTATCCAACCAGCAAGAAAATCAGTTTAATTCTCCTTTTTAAAAATATTTATTTATTTATTTATTTATTTATTTATTTACCTATTTATATTTTTTTCTTTGGAGGTTTAATATGCGAACCTTTCATTAAGAAATTTAAATTTAATACATTTTAGAAAATCAAATATATAAGCTTCCCTTTTTTTTTTTTTTTTTTTTTTTTAAAAAAAAAAAAAAAAAAAGAAAAAATTATATTTACTAACAGGAATATGTAATTTCATCAAAATGTTTTGTTTTGTTTTTTTAATTCTGACAAAAATTTCTATTTTACACTTCAACTCACTTAAGCAAAAGAACTGGTATATTTATAACAAGAATAATAGAACAAATTTCAGATACATTACTTAGAACATTCCAAAAAATATTTATCTATGATAAAACGAAATCTTACACCCTGAAAAACAGATGAAATTATCATTATATACTCACAAAAAAAATTTAACCAAGATCATTGTCATAACAATGTTTGGAAGAAATACATTTACCACTATGGAAATCAAGCTGATATTACCATGTTTTTGTTCACTAATATGTTTTAAATTTTGCGAAAAAAAATAGTAGATCATTGTCAAAACAATGTTTGAAAAAAAAATACATTTAATACTATAGTAATCAGGTACTTTTTTGTTCACTAATATGTTTTAAATTTAAAAACAGCTGACTAAAATTTCAAAATCTTTCCAAGTTAAATCGACTGGAAGTGTTAGCATGTAGTTTAGCTATCAGAATCTGTCTAATCACATTACTTTAATTATAAAATGCAGCTTGTATAAAAATAATTGGACTCGGTTTTTGTTCATAGTTAGTCTGGGCATCGCGTGCTAAATGTTTCCTTTGCCTGATACATCTAATTAAAGCATGTAAAGTTTAGTCTTACACAATAAGTTACCTAAAATATGAAGAAATTTAAGGTTCCTAATATGATTCGTCAAAAATATACATTAAAACGTTTTATATTTTTTTTATTTTTTGTTTTGTTTTGGAGGGGTATGTATTGTAAATAATAGCTTACAAAATGTTCAAGGTCTGACAAAAGTTTGATAAGGACAGAGAATAAGACAAAATACAAACCTAATAAAAAAGACAATAAACAAATGTTGTCAAGGGCTTGTAGACCCAAAACCACTAATTAACAAAGGTAATATTGAGCTATTTCTATTTAAATTTCACAATTTAAAATTGAAATAATTGTTTTAATTATATCTCCCAGGACTCCAGGAAGAATAAAAATGGTTAATTTAAAAATCAATTTATCAGGAGAGAGAGAGAGAGAGAGAGAGAGAGAGAGAGAGAGAGAGAGAGAGAGAGAGAGAGAGAGAGAGAGAGCAAAAGGGTGTTAATTTTTTCCCATTACAATGTAGAGAGAGAGAGAGAGAGAGCACAAGGGTGTTAATTTTTTCCCATTACAATGGAGAGAGAGAGAGAGAGAGAGCAGGTCACATGGAAGTGTGTATGTGTGACAATGACATCTAGGGGTATATTTTCATGTATATTAATCATGACAAATCAAGCTAGATTTTCTTAGCAATTTGTCTTCATTAGGATGACAGCTGCTACTTATTGAAAAATATCTACTCAGATTGTTTCTCCCCTCATCAATAACAGCAGGGATGCTTCATCTTCCAAATTCTAAAGGTCAGAAAGTCAAGAAGCAAGAACTGTCAGAGAGTACAGAAAAGCTTTTGCCTGTACAATTTTAAATCAATGAAAAAACTTCTTATACAAATCAGTTAGAGTGATCAATTAACTTGTACCAAAAATCTTAAGATGCCAAATTTAAAGTTAACATGGTAAGTATGACATTGTGTTAATAAGCCAAGAAATCTAAAAAGTAACCAGTCCTTCTTAAACCCTGTCAGACAGGCTAATATTCCCAAACACTGTCAGACAGGCTAATATTCCCAAACACTGTCAGACAGGCTAATATTCCCAAACACTGTCAGACAGGCTAATATTCCCAAACACTGTCAGACAGGCTAATATTTCCAAACACTGTCAGACAGGCTAATATTCCCAAACACTGTCAGACAGGCTAATATTCCCAAACACTGTCAGACAGGCTAATATTCCCAAACACTGTCAGACAGGCTAATATTCCCAAACACTGTCAGACAGGCTAATATTTCCAAACACTGTCAGACAGGCTAATATTCCCAAACCCTGTCAGACAGGCTAATATTCCCAAACACTGTCAGAAGCTGTTTTCCAAACCCTGTCAGACAGGCTAATATTCCCAAACACTGTCAGAAGCTGTTTTCCAAACCCTGTCAGACAGGCTAATATTCCCAAACACTGTCAGAAGCTGTTTTCCAAACCCTGTCAGACAGGCTAATATTCCCAAACACTGTCAGAAGCTGTTTTCCAAACCCTGTCAGACAGGCTAATATTCCCAAACACTGTCAGAAGCTGTTTTCCAAACCCTGTAAGACAGACTAATATTCCCAAACACTGTCAGAAGCTGTTTTCCAAACACATCGGGCAGGCTGTTATTCCTAAACACTCTCAGACAAGCTGTTATTTTCAACACTGTCTTTTGGAATAAAAATGGTATTTAAAGCAGTGGACCTAATGGACAAGTCATCCTTTTATACAGGTGGTAGATTTAAGGGCTAACACATTGACAAAAAATGTTTTAGTTTAATATGCATCCGAGTTACCATGGCATTTTGCTGTGGCTTCAGTAGACAAAAAATTCAAACAACAATATTATATATTATTTTAAAATCATATATCATAAAAAGATTTCAGAGGTGAACCAAATCCATAATCACATTTCATTAAAAGAAAATGTTGAGGCACATCATCCCCCCATCCCTACCCTCAGTTTTATGTTACAGGTAAATTGGTTATGTAAAAGAAAAGGTCAAAGGTCTAATCTGGAAATAGTAACCAACAAAACCTATTTTGCTTCATTTAATCTCTAAATTTACCAAATGTTAAATCTTTCTTTTAAGAGGAAATTTAATTTCACTTTGTAAAAGTATAAACCCTGACAAGATTTCCTGCCAATAATTCAATTCTCTGATTAATAGTTTAACCAAATGTCCAAATCTCTTATTCAGCAATTTAAGATTGCTAAAACATTGTATTGATTTAAAAGTACATTCAAACATATAAATACAAGACTTCAGTAAAATATACAATCCATGTAATCCAAAAGACATGTTTATAAAACAATCCATGTAATCCAAAAGACATGTTTATAAAACAATCCATGTAATCCAAAAGACATGTTTATAAAACAATCCATGTAATCTAAAAGACATGTTTATACAACAATCCATGTAATCCAAAATACATGTTTTAATAACAAACCAAGTAATGCAGACATGTTCTAACAAAATCTAAGTAATCCAAAGACATGTTTATACACAATCCAAGTAATCCAAGACATGTTTATACACAATTCAAGTAATCCAAAGACATGTTTATACACAATCCAAGTAATCCAAGACATGTTTATACACAATCCAATTAATCCAAAGACATGTTTATACACAATCCAAGTAATCCAAGAATGTTTATACACAATCCAATTAATCCAAAAGACATGTTTATACACAATCCAAGTAATCCAAAGACGTTTTAACAACAATCCAAGTGACCCAAAGACCTATCTTAACAAACTCTAAGAATTCCAAAACTTATCTAATCAACAATCCACATAATCTAAACACCACTTTAAACTGAACCCCCAATAACCCAAACACCTGTCTAATCTGACCTTTAGTAAATAAGTAAGTCTAAAAACCTGTCCAAACTGAACCCTCTAATAAACCAAACACATGTCAAAATTAAACCCTCTATAAAACTAAAGTTCTGTCTTAGTAACAATCAAAGTAAACCAAAAACCTGTCTAAACTGAACCCTGAGTAAACCCAAAACCTGTCTACACTGAACCCTGAGTAAACCCAAAACCTGTCTCAACTGAACCCCAAGTAAACCCAAAACCTGTCTCAACTGAACCCCAAGTAAACCAAAAAACTGTTAAACTAAACCTTCAGAGAGAAAAAATTATCCAATTTTGAGACCTTCTTTTCTTAAACAGCCTAAATTGTAAAGATAGAGAGATTGAAACATGTTGGTATGATTGAGAGAAAAATTATCAAATGTAAAACCATCTTTTCCTAAATAGCCAGGGTCATGAAGATAGAGAGAAAGACTTATTGTTAAGATAGAGAGAAAAAATAATTCAATTTAATACCTTCTTTTCCTAAATAGCCTGGGTAATGAAGAACGAAAAACATGTTAGATAGAGAGAAAAAATATCTAATTTTGAGACCTTCTTTTCCTAAATAGCCTAAATCCTAAAGATAGACAGAAAAACTTGTTGGTAAGATAGAGAGAAAAAAATATCCAATGTAATATCTTCTTTTCCTAAATAGCCTAAATCCTAAAGATAGAAAGAAAAACTTGTTGGTAAGATAGAGAGAAAAAAACATCCAATGTAATATCTTCTTTTCCTACATAGCCAGGGACATAAAGATAGAAAGATAAACTTGTTGGTAAGATAAAGAGAAAAAATTATTCAATGTAATATCTTCTTTTCCTAAATCGCCAGGGACATAAAGATAGAAAAATAAAACTTGTTGGTAAGACAGAGAGAAAAAATTATCCAATGTAATATCTTCTTTTCCTAAATAGCCAGGGACATAAAGATAGAAAGATAAACTTGTTCGTAAGATAGAGAGAAAAAATTATCCAATGTAATATCTTCTTATCCTAAATAGCCAGGGACATAAAGATAGAAAGATAAACTTGTTCATAAGATAGAGAGAAAAAATTATCCAATGTAATATCTTCTTTTCCTAAATAGCCAGGGACATAAAGATAGAAAGATAAACTTGTTCGTAAGTAAAGAGAAAAAATTATCCAATGTAATATCTTCTTTTCCTAAATAGCCAGGGACATAAAGATAGAAAGATAAACTTGTTCGTAAGATAGAGAGAAAAATGATATTTTTTTAAAATGACTCCCAGGTAATGGAAAGAGTCAGATATAAATTTGATGCCAAAATAGAGAGAAAAGATAAACGAGCGGAAGTTAGAAAGAGAACTAGTGAAATAAAGAAGAGTTTTATATTTTAAAACATTTTACATTAATATCAGTCTTGTAAAACTGTATATATATCTTACCCTCCATTCTTTTTAATTTTAAAGTGCACTGGAAATCTCAGGTAAAAAAATGCTAATGGATAATTAATGTATTTTTTAACCTAGCTATTTTGCCGGCACTGGCTCCACTGAAAAAGTTCAAAGAGCCAAAAAGACGTTAAGATTAATATACCCTCAACAAGCTGACAATATGGGGTAGTGTTATGATGTATGGGGTGTCGGCTCGATATAATAGAGTCCCTGTTCCCATCTCACATTTCACATTTGTTATCAAACAATGGCTGTGTACCCTGATAAACATTCATCTTTCTAAACCACATTGTATAGATTTAAAAAATCATTCCAATCAATTTTAAATTTTTTGTGTAAAAGGGGCAAAATTCAAAAATATATAAAAAAATATCTCATATCAGTTTCAGTATAAAAAGACATGGCAGGTAAAATACCCCATGTTTAAGTTAAAAAGGTAAAAATAATTATTTATTTATTCTACAGATAACAACTGTGAAATACGATTCGTCTTATATTTGACAGGAGTTCTTTATCAGAGTATATTCTGTCGATATTTCCACACAATAAAAACCCAGAAAGGACACATTAAACTGGTCCGAAATATTCCTCTATCAATCTCAAACTATTTAATAATGATAATAATTAATACTTCTATACACTGCTTTATCAATTTTTCTCTTTCAAACAGGGCTGAAAAATGCTATGGTCTTCATACATTTAGAAGAAATGACTTGTCAACTTTTTCTCTCATTTAAGAAGGTTCAAGGGTAATTAAAGAACACGATATGATATGATGACAATTTAACAGAAAATGCAGATTTATTTATATATATATTTTTTTAGCTTTACATGATTGCTGACTCAGGTTACTGATTTTATTTCATTCAGTTGAGTTGTTCATAAAAATTTCTGGTTTTCTGACATTTTGCATTCAATGACTTTGTATATTTCAATGGTGTTTTAAACCCAAGTGAAGATTTATTTTTACATATAAAATGGCATTAAGCTCTGGAACAGTTTGATAAAAACGAAAAGGCAAGTAAAGTGAAAAAATTCACAGCGATCACTTTGTCATTAATTGAGGTTTTGATAATTGGTAATAGTTACTTGTTTGGTTGTGTATTGTTATATATACATCAGTTACTTTAGCTGTTTACAAAAGACACAATTTTAGATTAAAACTACATAAAAATCTCATGTGATGTTTGATTTTGTGTAAATGTCTCTAATATCCATTTTTTTCTAAATTACAGCTCTCAAAACACAAAATAATATGGCTAAAGTATTACATTTACTAGACAAAATCATAAAAACAACATGGAAACAAGTGCTTCATGCACTGCGTTGGTTACTTTGCACCCCCTCCCCCCACTTCCCTTCCTATGAATGATGCTGATAATGGGGCAATACTGATGCATAACAGACAAAAGGGGAGATAATCCACAAGTCAAACTGATATATTATTTTAGTATTTATGCAAGTAATTTTACTTGAGATATTATAACACAGATGTTTTAGAATGGCTTTTTTCTTTCTTAATACATAATTTTACGAAATCAGTTAATTCATAAACTGATAAAAAAACCAACAAGACAAGGGGAGATAATCCATATCAAAAATATGTTTTATATAGAGGCAGTTTCCGATTTCATGTTAGTAGTTTTACTTTTGATATCACAACACAGATGTTCCTCAATGTGTTGTTTTCTCTCAAAATTCCACAAACTTTAGAAATCAGATACATTTGAATCAGGAGGGGGTTAAGATAAGAATGGGGGAATGTATCAAGATTGATTGACGCCTGCATAGTAACGCAGTACCATAACTTATGTAATATATGATCAAGCCTGTCAAATTCCCAGTCTAATTTACAATAACAAAAACCTAGCATCACATAAATACAACATATCTTGTGCTAAGATATTCATCATTAAAATCCCCCTAAATTGCGCCAATATTTTCTCCCTCTAAATTCCACAGATAATAACACCAACACTGGTAGTTATATATATATATATACATGTATATGTATATATATCGAGGGGCATCTATTTGTCTCTTAACAGATAAAATACTGTAAAATACAGTTTATATATAATATATCAGTAAAATATCTCTAATTGGTCGTAGTTTTGGTCACCATAATTAATTTCTTTTGAGTGTTGTTTGCAAATTATTGTTATGTCTATATTCAATTTTTTAACATTTTTTTTTTATTTTTTAACCAAATGTTACAGCCAATTTTTGCAAAAGATTTTTCATACTTTGTATTGCATACCAGTTGACAAAAATTTTGAGAAAATTAAAGACGTTTAATTTCTTCCAACATAACCACGCCTAATTTTCCGATGACTGAATGCAACTAGGACACAAAAATGAACCACCATATAACACATTTAACCTCATTGTGGATCCCATTTCTATATATTTGTATCCAGTTTTGATAATATTTAATTCTCCCCATGGGAACCTCCAAATATACCCCCTATAACTGGCCCCAATTCCTAGCACCTGTAACAAGTTTGTGTAATATTTCCCTCCAACAAAATCTGCTACAGATTATTAAAATTAAGATAAATCGGACGGTTGTATAAGGTTGGCACATAAGTAAATGTTACTGCTTACTAAAGTAAAACAACATTTATCAACAAGCATGGTTCCTTTCATTTAGATTAACTGCATGTAACTGCTGCCAATTTTTGTGCCGGTCGGTTGACCGATAAATTCATGCCAATTTGGTACAATTTTTATATGTTAAAGCTGCCCTTATGATTTATAGTCTAAAATGTCTATAGATGTTTTTTTATGTTTTTAAAACATTAAATTGTGGTAAATTACTTTCTTATTAATGAAATTCAATCGTTGTGTATGAAAATATCTGACATCCCAATTCCCAAGTCTGAAAATTATTTTAAAAATCTGAGTGTGAATAATTACAGAAAAATTAACAAACTTATTCAAGGTTGAATTTTGAATTTTTGTTTGACATTATAAGTCTAAAAAACTAAGTGTCAAATTTACAAGAATAAGTCAAAATTTGACAAAACTCAATTCCACGAAAATTTCTACCAACAGAATTGTTTTAAAGGCAAAACCATGAAATTTCAAGCCAACAAATATTAATGATTCTACAGAATATATTTTGTTAATTCTTTTGTTAATTATCTGTCCTTAATCTTACCTGTATATTTGTGTACATGTATATTTTTGTTAATTATCTGTCCTTAATCTTATCTGTATATTTGTGTACATGTATGTTTTTGTTAATTATCTGTCCTTATAATCTTACCTGTATATTTGTGTACATGTATCTTTTTTTTGTTAATTATCTGTCCTTAATCTTACCTGTATATTTGTGTACATGTATCTTTTTGTTGATTATCTGTCCTTAATCTTACCTGTATATTTGTGTACATGTATCTTTTTGTTGATTATCTGTCCTTAATCTTACCTGTATATTTGTGTACATGTATCTTTTTGTTGATTATCTGTCCTTAATCTTACCTGTATATTTGTGTACATGTATCTTTTTGTTGATTATCGGTACTTAATCTTACCTGTATATTTGTGCACATGTATCTTTTTGTTAATTATCTGTCCTTAATCTTACCTGTATATTTGTGTACATGTATGTTTTTGTTAATTATCTGTCCTTAATCTTACCTGTATATTTGTGTACATGTATCTTTTTGTTAATTACCTGTCCTTAATCTTACCTGTATATTTGTGTACATGTATATCTTTGTTAATTACCTGTCCTTAATCTTACCTGTATATTTGTGTACATGTATCTTTTTGTTGATTATCTGTCCTTAATCTTACCTGTATATTTGTGTACATGTATCTTTTTGTTGATTATCTGTACTTAATCTTACCTGTATATTTGTGTACATGTATGTTTTTGTTAATTATCTGTCCTTAATCTTACCTGTATATTTGTGTACATGTATCTCTTTGTTAATTATCTGTCCTTAATCTTATCTGTATATTTGTGTACATGTATATCTTTGTTAATTATCTGTCCTTAATCTTATCTGTATATTTGTGTACATGTATCTTTTGTTAATTATCTGTACTTAATCTTACCTGTATATTTGTGTACATGTATGTTTTTGTTAATTATCTGTCCTTAATCTTATCTGTATATTTCTGTACATGTATCTTTTGTTAATTATCTGTCCTTAATCTTACCTGTATATTTGTGTACATGTATCTTTTGTTAATTATCTGTCCTTAATCTTACCTGTATATTTGTGTACATGTATCTTTTTGTTAATTATCTGTCCTTAATCTTACCTGTATATTTGTGTACATGTATCTTTTTGTTAATTATCTGTCCTTAATCTTACCTGTATATTTGTGTACATGTATCTTTTTGTTAATTATCTGTCCTTAATCTTACCTGTATATTTGTGTACATGTATATCTTTGTTAATTATCTGTCCTTAATCTTATCTGTATATTTGTGTACATGTATGTTTTTGTTAATTATCTGTCCTTAATCTTACCTGTATATTTGTGTACATGTATATCTTTGTTAATTATCTGTCCTTAATCTTACCTGTATATTTGTGTACATGTATCTTTTGTTAATTATCTGTCCTTAATCTTATCTGTATATTTGTGTACATGTATCTTTTTGTTAATTATCTGTCCTTAATCTTATCTGTATATTTGTGTACATGTATCTTTTGTTAATTACCTGTCCTTAATCTTATCTGTATATTTGTGTACATGTATCTTTTTGTTAATTTCCTGTCCTTAATCTTACCTGTATATTTGTGTACATGTATCTTTTGTTAATTATCTGTCCTTAATCTTACCTGTATTTTCTCTGATAATTGTTCCATTAACTTCAAAATAAATAATTGCACTAGGACTACTTTCTGGTGGTTGGCATGGCAACACAACATTACTTCCTTCTGTAACATTTAACTGTAAATCTTCTCTTCTTTGAAATCTTTTTAATACTGAAAAATAAATTAAACACAAATCTGACAAGATTGTTTTTTCTCATATATACCCCCGAGTGGGTACCGCTGCTGGTGGAGTAAAATTCACCGAGGTTATCCATAACTCAGTATGCAGTACTTTGTGCTGTCAGAAAATGTACCATTTAGCAAAATTTTCAGCCGTCGAAAACTTTGAAATTTATTTAAAACTAAGGTTTGTTCGCTCATGCAAAGCATTCCTTAGCTGGATTTGGATTTATATAATTTTGGAACTTTAGATTCATTAATTTTTCAACTGTTTGGCTTATGTTTTTTATCCATCAAACTTTTTGGTCTTAGTGTCACTGATGAGGAATGATTTTCCGAAATGTACACATCTGGCACATCAAAATTTAACTGGTATTTGTGTTATATATCATATATATTATTCTCAACTAAATATCTAAAGTTAAAACAATTGGAAGAATGTTTAGTCATTCAAACCAGAGCACTTGGAAAAAACTGGAATTGAAAGTGTAACAAGCAAGGAGAAAAAATTCAGGGTCAGAATGGGGATCAAACCTGGGACTGCACATTACTTATCTCATTTTATTCATTATAATATATATTTATCTATGGCTGCCAATTCAGAAATGTAGCTTCAAGAGCTTTCACATGCTAGATCTGCATAAACAGGATTTAATACGGGTTTTAAGCTGTGCCTAATGAACAAGCCAGCACTGGTAGACCACTTGGCCAATGAGGCTCCTGATACAATAAATTCTTACTTTACTAATGATAAAAATTTAAAACACTGTTACTAGTTATATATGGGGGATGACATCGTCTAACCTTTACATTATAATGACAAAATAAACTTTGTTATCACATGTAAATGTTTCTGCATAAATTGTTAATATATCAGGGAGAAAATATAAAATGCCAAAAAACACAAACACATTGTAACATTTTATCACCATGTGAACTATATCAACTTTTGACATATCATCTGTCAGGAGAGAAGGTAGTGATAGCCTCCCCTGATTAGCTCTCTAACCTATAAAGATACCAAAGGTATACAATACTGCAGATGTATGCACTTGCTACACTTATGAATCTATACCATATGGTTAAAATCACTAAAGAAGTTTTAAATTATCTCCCTTGATTTATTTTCAATAAATGGAGGTAAAAAAGAACAATTCTTTTAAAAGTAAAAAAAGTCATTAGCTTTTTATGCAGCATATTTCTTTAGTTATGACTCTTCAAAAATAAGACCCCTTGCAGATCACTTGCCCTCCTTGGTTACAGCTCTTCAATATATGAAGGTTGAAAAGAACAATGCATTAGTAAATAACAGTATTCATAGAGCCATATGTTTATGATCAAAACAGACATTTGTCTCCCTTAGTTACAACTCATCAATGTATGGAGTTAGAAAAAACACGGAGACCCTTTGCACTTTTAACATCTTGTAATTTGTATCTAACTAACAACAATAAAATGGCAGCTGGATAATCTCAACTTCAGAAAAAACAACAGTTATTCTCTAATGAATGAAAAATATGATTCCTTGTAGCTGTATACACGTGTTATAAAATAAACACCTTTGGTTACAGGCAGATTGGCAATCTGGCAAGAGAGAGAGAGACAGCGAAGGCTGATCCTTCTCTTGTCTCTGTTTTGTGTTTCTATTCTTGTTTCATATATTGCAGCTTAAAAGATTTTATTAAACAATTAATACCACACAAAATGATGACTGAATATAACTGAACTGAATATAAAGTTCAACAAGAAACGATACAATCAATCAAAACAGAACTGAATAGAACGTTCAACAAGAAACAATACAATCAAACAGAACTGAATAGAACGTTCAACAAGAAGCAATACAATCAATCCTGATTTATTTTCGTATTGTTTTCTCTTTGACAAAAAAAAAAAAAAAAGCCACCTTACTACAAGTCATTTAGTCACATTGTTGGTTCACTTTAATTTATAATAATATAAGGCTTTATTTTAAAATCTTTATGTATAACTTGACCCTGTTGTTCAAAATTTCGACCTGCTAGCTGATTGAAAAGGTTACCGAACATTCAAAATGATATATTTTGTAATTAAATTTGAAAGATTTCTTATAAATTTTAAATTAAATTTCTAAATCAAATTCCTTCTGTATAAAAAAAATTGCCTGAAAACAAAAGATACGAATTATTGCTAGCCAACTGGTAAGTAAGACTAACTGAATTTTAAACAAGCTGATCCAGGTGGTAAAGTTAAAAGTAGAATTGGCTTTTTAGCTCACCTGCTTTAGAGAGTTTTGCTGGTCTACTGGTTACAGACCCAAAAGGTGTCTCTGCTATACACTGATAAATTCCTTCATAACTCTGATCTCTAGGTTTATGCTTAAACTTTTTTATATGTAAATTGGTTCCTTCTAAACTAAATCGAGTTTCGTCGGGTTCAATAAAATCTCCATTGAATTTCCACCGCACAACAGCACTAGATGGTTCAACTTTACATGGTAACGTCACTGATGCATGATGGGCTATCACAGCTGATTTAGGCTCCTCTAGAAATTCTGGCAACATTTCTGAAAAATACAGAAAAACAAATTAATCAGATGTTATTCTTGTTATTTTTCATGACTTACAAACACTTATATTAATGTTTCTGTTTAAATATTAGTGCACATGCACTTAGTCTGGGACAATTCAGTCAAAACTTGACAACAGTTCAAATTCATCACATCATGGCATCAAACAATACCCTTTAATATTTGTGCAAAGATGTTTTGATTGAATATGGAATTAGATGAGTTGATTTGTGGCCTACAGATTTTGACATTTTTGAGTTTGCTGGCCTACAGATTTTGGCTTTTTGAGTTTCTGGCCTACAGATTTTGGCTTTTTGAGTTTCTGGCCTACAGATTTTGGCTTTTTGAGTTTCTGGCTTACAGATTTTGGCTTCTTTGAGTTTCTGGCCTACAGATTATGACTTATTGAGTTTCTGGCCTACAGATTTTAATTTTTGAGTTACTGGCCAACAGATTTTGGCTTTTTTGAGTTACTGGCCTACAGATTATGACTTATTTTGGCTTTTTGAGTTACTGGCCTGCAGATTTCGACTTTTTGAGTTACTGGCCTACAGATTTATTAGGGATAGAGATGGGTTATATGACATGTGCATAATTATGAGATAGAAGTTGAGATATTAGTGCTCATCAGTACAGAAAACTAAGAGATAATTATTGTATTGATATGTAATAGAGTCAACCCCTCTTATAATGTCTATCATAACTGAATCAAAAAACCTAAAATTTATTGTTTCATCCAAGTAACATGTCATGGAAGAATAATGAAGAAATAAAACATAAGGGAAGGGGAACTTATGTTTTAATTATTTTTCCATGAATCTCTTGCTTTGTACTTATTAAAAAGACATTCAAAAGTCATCAGTGTATACCAATCAACTATGTTTTTCAAGATGGCTGTCGAATCCGTCTGCTTCTGAACAGAACCCCTGCATTTAAATCTTTTGGTAATGGCACTGGCGATAAAGGATGAATGTGTTCTGAAATGGGAATTTAACTAAGACAGATCTCTTTTTAGCGGCAAACTCACATTCTGCAGTAATTTAACATCTGCTTAATATTTCAAACATTTGTTTTTCCTCTTGAGAGAGAAATATGACATGAAACTTTATCTTTTTTTCTTCGACATTGTAAAATTACCTTGCCGAGTGATAAATAGTTAGCTGCTGCTAACATAACAGAACAGTTAGATCTTTCTCAAAATCCAGGCCAAAACAGATAAAATCCTTGTTTTTAATGAAGTCTAGACATCCTCTTACTGCGAAAATTCAAATCAAATCGCATTTGGGCCGATAATAATGCAATAAGTGTTTTGTTTGTTTACTTTCCAGAGGTCTGTGGATTTCTCCTTCTCTTAACTGACCACCTGGGTATAAGTAATAATATTATTAACTGATTGTAAATCATCAGTCTCCATTTTTTCTTTGGTAAATTTGCATTTTAAAAATAAATAAATAAATAAATAAATGTGCACAAACTTTGATTTACATTCTGATACAATAAGACCAACAGACACTTGTATAATGTTTATAATTACTACATGGAAAACATTCAGCCTCCATTATTTTATTCTTCGTCAGAGGCATTGAGAATATCAGAAATATCTGGAATCTGCATTCTAATATCATTTTTATTGTAACAAAAACACCACACATATATACTTAAAATGTGAACAAAAGTTTTTTAATATACTAAAAATAATAAAAGCCAGCTCACACAATTTTATATAAAAATCTTCATTTTCTCAACATTTTTCATAACAATCATCGGGAGAATAGAGATGATTGTCATAAAACATGTTGAAAAAAATTTAGGTTGGTAGTATGGTATTCTTTTTGTTTATATATCTCGAAACATTTACAATAATATTTTATTTATTGCAGATTTACATGTTGTTAGAAAGAGGTTTGACAATTACTATGGGAAAAATTTAAAAAAAAAAAAAAAAATAGACAGAACTGAGTATTTCAAACTATTAATTGTTGTAAGAGAGGTGGTTACAATATTCAGCTTTATATTGACAAAACGTTGCTAAATTTAAATTGTTTTAAATGATTTTTTAAAAAGAAACATTGTGACAAAATTTATTATTTCAATAATATGTTTCTCCTATGCTTGAGTTTTAATCACTATTGTAATACAGGATGATGGCAGTATAAACATTAGTCTAACAATTTCCTCTGTATCAGCTTAACTCTTGTAAAACATTCCGTAAGTTAATAGCAGAACAATAAAGCAAGCCATTAGAAGCTTTTTATAGACAAAGATTTCATTTACACATTAATAAAGAAAAACATTTTCTCTTTGTTAATTATCGATCAAAAGCATTCTTAGCAATTTTAGGAGATATTTGTTTTCAGTTGTGACAAAATACTGTCTTCAATGTTGTGAATATTACAGTAATACTATGATTTACAATGATTTTCACTCCATTTTCTTGTTTTCTACATCTGTTTTAAAATTGCATTTTCTTGTCTACATGCTTTTTTTAGGGGGGGGGGGGGGGGGGGGGGGGGGGGGGGGGGGCAATTAAGGTCTTAAGGGTTAGAATAAGTCCAATTAGATCCAAGTAAAAACAATGTGCATCAAAAAATGTTTTGACATTAATATTGTCAGACATAATCACACACCATCACCAAGATTTAAAAATAAATAAATAAAAGAAAACAAACAAACAAACAAACAAACAAACAAACAAACAAATAAATAAATAAATAAATAAATAAATAAATAAATAAATAAATAAATAAATAAATAAATGTGTCTCATCTTGAACTAAATAAATGTGTCTCATCTTGAACTACATGTATTCACAAAGTAGCTATTCCATGTACATAAAAACAATTTACTTTTACAACCCTGGCGGGATTTTTCTGATTCTTCATCTTCATTATAATATCATTACATATTTTCATCTTTAGAAAGAATTAAAAGCATCCATTTACACAGGCAAAATCATTAAAGAATTACACGCCAGCACAGATTTCAAATGACTTTACCACATTACCAAGAATGCTCTGTTGATATCTGAACAAATCTCAAACTACTTAAAAACAAACTTTCTTTTAGCTTTCCACTGAACCAGATTTATCAGTACTACATTAAATATAATAGGGAAAATGTGAAAATTTTACTGTTTTACACCTAGTCAATCTCTGTGTGTGTGTGTGTCTGAGAGAGAGAGAGAGAGAGAGAGAGAGAGAGAGAGAGAGAGCTGAATCAGATTTATCAGTACTACATTAAATATAATGGGGGAAATGTGAAAACTTTACTGTTTTACACCTAGTCAATCTCCTAATGTGTGTGTGTGTGTCTGAGATATATATATATATATATATATATATATATATATATAGAGAGAGAGAGAGAGAGAGAGAGAGAGAGAGAGAGAGAGAGAGAAAGAGAGAGAGAGCTGAATCAGATTTATCAGTACTACATTAAATATAATGGGGGAAATGTGAAAACTTTACTGTTTTACACCTAGTCAATCTCCTAATGTGTGTGTGTGTGTCTGAGAGAGAGAGAGAGAGAGAGAGCTGAATCAGATTTATCAGTACTACATTAAATATAATGCGGAAAATGTGAAAATTTTACTGTTTTACACCTAGTCAATCTCCTAATGTGTGTGTGTGTGTGTGTGTGTGTGTGTGTGTGTGTGTGTGTGAGAGAGAGAGAGAGAGAGAGAGAGAGAGAGAGAGAGAGAGAGAGAGAGAGAGAGAGAGAGCTGAATCAGATTTATAATATCTAAAGAAAATGGAAATTTTTATCATTATTTTTTGTTTTTTTAATCGTTTGATTTCTTTCACACACACATACAAAAAAATAATTTTTTTATTATATATATTTTTTTATTATTTAATTTCTATTATTCTATACAACAAATTTCAACAGTTATTTCAAAAAAGGTTGCGGGGGAAAAAATTAAAAAAAGAAAGAGAGAAAAAACTGTATGTTCAGGAAACAGTTAAAAAGGAAGGATCTACAGTATCCGATGTCAGCATATATTAATATCCCATAGAAACATTACAATAATCTGGCATCTGGTTGTATCAGTAATGTAGATCTTCATTAACTTATTTGTAAGATAGGAAACAAGCTAACCATTCACAGGCACCAGTCTAGCATTACCATCTCGCTAAATTAAATTTGTTTAATAATTAACTGCTTTTATTTGATACGCTGTTTTACATAACTAGAAACATCTTGTTTATATGAGGTGCTGTTTAAAGGGTATTAAACATATTTCTCAAAAAAAAACATCTTTCTTTAAACCTTTTTTAAAAAAACTTTTCCTTTTTGAAACTATCATTTATTTGAATTAATTTCCGACCCAGATATTTTAATTTTATTTATATCTAGCAATTTTCCTCTATTCTTTAACTATTTGATGTTACTGACAATTCTTTCTTTACAAAACAAAACTGAACTGCTATGACCTTGAACCTTGACTTTTCAGCTTGCGACCTCAAAATTTTCTTAACAGAACTTGATGATAATGTTACATGATTCAAAAGATCAACAATTAATTTGTTTTTAAAACAATTTATTTTAAGAATTTTTTTCTGAATTTTTCTTGAACTTAAACAATCAGTAATTTTTATTTTACCCGATGATTTGAGCTTGAATATAAAAATATCTTTTTATCCAAAAACTGAATTAATAACTTCATATTTCTCTCATCTAGTCATTTTAAACATAGCTTAATTTGAAACAAATTTTAAGGGTGGGGAGGGACCAAGATAAAATCCAGATCCTTATTAATTGGGGAGGGGGGATTAAGACCAGAGACCACACTGGTAGTATCAGAACAAGTAAAATCCTGTTATCTGATTGGATAAGAAATAAGTTATAAAATGATCATAAAGACTTGATACTTTTATATTTCCGATTTTATACCTGGCATATAGATAATTCTAATATCTACGTCTTGTTGGAGGCTATAACATCACTTTTAATTGCCTCGTAAAACACCTTACCTAAGCAATTTATTAAGATATTTTTTACATTATATAAGTGGAAAATATCAATATGAAAAATAATATAATATTGGTCCTAGACTATGTTTTGATGTGAAAACAGGAATTTTATGAATAAAACTATATAGAGAGTAGTAAATGACGATTGGACAAAATAGAGTTGAGTGAAGTCAAAGACAACTTTTATCACTTATATCAAGGTCAGTTCAGAGATGGTTGAGGAAACATGGAATGCCAGGAGAAAACCAGTGACCTATGACAAGTGAACTGACAAACTTTCTCATGAAGGAATCCATTTCAAGAGGAATTCAAACATAACACTGGGTGCCTTTTTGACAGCTAAGTCAATGCTTTAAACCATTCACAAAATGGTCTACAGTATTGAGATTGGTTGGTGGTTGGATGTGACAGTTACCAGTCTCAGGGTTCTGGACTGGCCTAAATCAGAAACCCCATTAATGGTCTACATTTGTTAACTAGATGATCAATTTCATTCTCTGTCATGAGGTTTGGTTTGCAGTTCCTTTCAGACAAGATTGAAAAATTATCCAGAACAAAAGAGATTTATTTTAATAATCTGAGTTTGGAATAACAACAGAAAATTTCTGACACTTTAAACTAATCTGCCTCTGACACAACAGTGGAACTCTTCAATCAAAAATGTCAAAAAATCTCTACTTCCTCCATATGTGGATGAATGATGGGAAATCTAAATCAACAGATGTAAATGTATTGTGCTTCAGTGGTCATGTGACCGACATTGATTGGCAAAGGGGCTGCAGCCACAAGTTACTACAGAAACCAACACATGTTATGGGCACATTTTTGCAAAAACTTCTGAATAAATAAAGTATGTTCTTTCATGGTTGAATGAATATGATATATGGTTGTTTTGTAATCAAAAGAACCTTTCTCTACTGGGTTGCCAATATTTCACTTAAAATGAAATCTGAGATGTTAGATTTCTTCACAAGAAAACATTAAACTTGTAAAATGAAAGTGGCAGAAAAATATAAATGTGGAGTATAGATTATAAGCCAACCAGTTTAAAGCAGAAATTTAGCACTATGGAATTCTTATGTAAAAGACTTTACACATGAAACAAGACAACTATTATTCTATTGTAGACCTTTCCCAAGGGAACAGTTCTCCTATTAGTATCACCTTGGTGTTACAGGCTATCTGCAGCAATGGGTTACACCTTGGTGTTACAGGCTATCCCACAGCAGTGGGTTACACCTTGGTGTTGCAGGCTATCTCACAGCAGTGGGTTACACCTTGGTGTTGCAGGCTATCTCGCAGCAGTGTGTTACACCTTGGTGTTACAGGCTATTCCACAGCAGTGGGTTACACCTTGGTGTTACAGGCTATCTCACAGCAGTGAGTTACACCTTGGTGTTACAGGCTATCTCACAGCAGTGAGTTACACCTTGGTGTTACAGGCTATCTCACAGCAGTGGGTTACACCTTGGTGTTACAGGCTATCTCACAGCAGTGAGTTACACCTTGGTGTTACAGGCTATTTCACAGCAGTGAGTTACACCTTGGTGTTACAGGCTATCTCACAGCAGTGAGTTACACCTTGGTGTTACAGGCTATCTCACAGCAGTGAGTTACACCTTGGTGTTACAGGCTATCTCACAGCAGTGAGTTACACCTTGGTGTTACAGGCTATCTCACAGCAGTGGGTTACACCTTGGTGTTGCAGGCTATCTCACAGCAGTGGGTTACACCTTGGTCAACTGCAAAGTGAGACTCTCATATGCTTGTATGGGTACTAATATTATAAACTGAATGGTCTGTGATGTTTATTTGACACACTGCAGTGTACTAGCAATCTGAAAGTGCTTATGCAATATAAAACTATAATCAACTAACTTATTTATTACAAGAAAATTTGCATTCTTCTGATCAGGGGGGGGGGGGGGTGTTAGAAAGTTCTACAGCACTTAAACAGTGCTTTCAGTCCAGTCTAGGTTTAAACAACTATTTAGACAAATAAAGTGTTGACTGGGAAATTAATCTTACTCTATCCAAAAAAAAAGGTCTGAAGTCCCGACTTTTAGATCACAGTGCTTTCCATCCAGCCCAGGTGGACAGCTAAAGTGTTGACTGGAAAGGAAAGGAAAGGAAACTATTTCTCGATCTACAATCATTCAGTTTAGATAGGTTCAGCTGTTTTTGTTTAAATATGGCATCTTTTTTCTTTCAGTTATTTTCAAAATAATTAACTTCCATTTCTTTGCAAGGAAATATTTTGTCAAAATTTCTGATATGGTGGGTAATTGATTTCATTAGCTTACAAACCACAGCATGTGACCGTTAAAAGTACATTTTATAGTATTTTTGGTGAATTTATCAGGAAAATAAATTTATTTTATAGAAGTTTTTAAAATGCATTCCAATAAAATAGGACACAAAACCTACATCAAGGTTATTATCTTGTCTTTAAAACTCTTGAATTCAAAACATCTTTTGAGTAAAAAGAAAGCATGTTATTGAATAAGACTATAGCTGTTAAGAGGATGATTTATGGAGTACTCAGGATCTTAGATCAGAAATCAAACCCACAAAGGCCCATTTTAAATCTAATTTGCATAAATGTTATGATGGGATAGCATTTAATACTCTTGCGGTATCTCATGTATAAAACATGGAGACCTGTTTTAATATTTATGTAATCTTAGCAGTATGTCAATCCTGCCTTCATTACATTTTCTAAATGTTTTTTTATTAAAAACTAGTTCATCTTTATTTTAAGTGTGATAATCATGACACCTCATCCATTACAGTTTTCAAGCTCATTAAGAATTTTTTTTAACTTTTAAAATCTGGAATTTAAACTTCTAAAACATTCTGAAGTGGAGACACTTATCTCCTGCAAAATGAAGATTTTTCAGATTTTTTCCAGAAAGGGAAAAAGAATTCACACATACTCTGTGGATTAATCACTTTTTTCTTAGGCAAATTTTCATCTTTTATTCCATTAAAATGAGATTCGACTCCAAAAGGATAAGGTAAAGGTCACCTAGCTTGTATTTAATAAATTGAAACTACCGGTAGGTCACCTAGCTTGCAATGAGCAAAAGAAAACATAACACAAAAGAGGACGAGTTCAGGATGCCATTAGCTTCATGCCATTTAGCATCCAAGTCTTTTTGATCACTTTAAAAGCAAAAATTGCCATCAGATTTCTCAGCCTATGATTTTAACTGTATTTCATAAATTTAAAATTTAAAAAATTTTAATTTGATTTAGATTTTATAAAAAATACCACAACTTCACCACCTTTTTTTAAAAAATCCAAAGATAAAAACTGATATCCTGGGAAGTTACATGAAATTTATAAATTAGCCAGAGAGAATATAGAAAATAGGTTAACCATGTTTTATAAATCCATGAACAAAATCCAAATCCAGTGAATTTACATTCAAACCACATTAAACATAAAATAAAAGAATTATTTGCACTTTTAATGAGAAAACACTTGTCTATCTCAGGACCATAACTGACAACTCCACAAACGTGCGATTTACAAAATCAGAATACCAAGTCTCGCTGATAATAATCTTTGTGGCTTGTAGTGTTTAGATCAGTAGAACTTAACACATGAAGATGCTGATGTTGTCTAGATACCAATAAATGAACCAATTGGTTCTTTTGCAACACTTGTGTCTGAAGTGTCAAACTGTAACCTGAGTTAAGTACAATTTTCATTGATTACCATGGCTCCAGTGTAACTGTTACCGTAGTAATGTTTTTGTGTGTTAAGAATTGAGAATAACAGTTTTATATCAAGACACCTACTTAAGTTTCTAAATATATAAAAATAAATTTTCTGGAAAGTTTACAAAATACTTCTTTTAACATTTGTTTTGTCCTTTTATTCTGTAGATATTAAATAGGAGATAGACTTAGCAATGTAAAAAATTAATAAATAAATAATGTGAAAATAAAACAAGATATCAAAGTGAAACTACTAACTTCAATACTAAGGCACATTCTTTGGGATCATAGTGGCTGTCCCTGCCAAGGTTCCAATCCTGCTCAATTAGATCCTAGTGTGAGAAAGTATTCAGTGCTCTTTCCAAAGGTTGGGAGTTTTCTTCAGGGCACTCTGTTTCCTCAATACTGAAGAACTGACTGCCTCAATATAAGTAAAAGAATCAAGACTAGGACTAAGGTGTAAAACACCATTATTACACTCAACTAATAAATGTTAACAACGAAACATCTCCCACATGGAGGATTTTGTTTTTTTATAATTAGACAATGTAATTAATCTTTACAGGTTAATTAAACAGACAAAATCAACAGTTTGTCCCAAAAAATCAATCCAGTTCATACAGGTTTTTGGTTCATTCAGAATTTTGGTTTTCACATGTCAGAGAGTCATTGATAGAAAACAAAGATAAAAACATTAACTCTTCTGCAAGAAAAGTGACTAACATTCTCACACTTCATGGATTTACAATTAGATGGTGATAGCCAAGGTGGGATGGTGATAGCCAAGGTAGGATGGTGATAGCCAAGGTAGGATGGTGATAGCCAATCTGATTCTTTGTACACACTAATCACTTAGTCACTGCATATACTTGGCCATTCAGGGTGTCTCTAAGATGAATCTCTAAACATCTAACTCACTTAGTCACTCCATACTTGGCCATTCAGAGAGTCTCTAAGATGTATCTCTAAACATTAAGACTACTTCTAAATGGACAATGGTATTCAATCTTAAGAGTGTGACAGTTAGACACATTTCAAACTTGAACATTTGCAACATTAAAAAACAGTCTTTTTGAAAGCTGATGGACAATAATTTAATACATATTTATATATCTAACATCATATTATAATTCTCTTCTAGTTTATTGTTCGAGTTTTCTATTCTTCATTTATCATTTGAAGTTGTGACAGACAAGGTGTATACATTTCTCTTCAATTTTTACTTCATTTCAATAAATTAAGCATTTTCTTACAAACTAATTAGCATGTTAATTATAATTAATACATACATTTATTTTAACAGACTGGCATTTTCTTCATTTTAATAAGTTATACATTTATCTAAAGTATTTGTATTCACAGTCAGCTATTGTAAACTGTCAACTTTAATGGAAACATGTACAGATAATTTATATTCAAGTAAAATGCATATTTTAATCTTTTTCATCATTCATTTCAATATTTTTTTGCATTTTTCTTTTAAGGATTTTTAAGAAATGTCAACCATCATGAATGCATAAAGAAATTTCTATTTATGTAAAATAACACATTCCATCAAATTTCATATTTATCAATTATTTTTGAAAACCATTTTTATATCAACAGGTGGTATTTTAATAGACAGGTTTTTATAACAGGTCTAAAAATTTTGAAAATATACAACACCACGACAAAAACGAAATGATTGGATCAAATTGTATTATTGGTGTTTTACACCTCGGTCAAGATTCTTTCACTGAAATCAGATGTTTGCAGTGGAATAAATTTCACTACTTTCTCATGTGTAAGTGAAAACAAGGAAATTTCATGTAAATGAAAATCTTTAATCAATAAGGCTCTGAATGGGATTTATTTTCACAAATTCAGTTCCACGAAATGTTCCCCCAACAAAATTTTTTTAAATTGCAAAACCACAAAAGTTATCCCAAAATATATTAATAATATCATATAGTAATTTGAAGCAACCAGTTCTAGGATCCGGGATGGTGGAGTGGGATTTGAACCTATAAAGAGCAGTGCTAATAAATCAAGACACATGTAAAGAAAAGGACTTTCTGGTGCATTTAAAGCAGGTTTTTCTGTATACTTGTTTATGAAGATATACTGTCTGCCTTAAGAGAGCCATTATCTGTCATGGAAGGTATAAATACATAGTTAATTAATGTGTTGAGCATGTAAGATATCTTGTTAAGTTACTATGACCACAAGTTATTGTCGTAGGATTTTACAATGTCACGCAAATCCATTAAAATCTTACAACACGACTTACCTATAATGCAAACATGACACAGGAAATGCAATTTTCACTTTTTTGCTTTTTTTTTCTGCAGTTCAAACACAATTTTTAATGTTAAAAAGATTTTCAAGTAAAATATATGAAGATCTTAAGACACAATTTCTTTTACTTTGAATTCACACAGATTTTAACATTTTTTGTAATTTTTACTTTAGAACTTTTACTTTAAACTATGTAAAGTAAAAGTCCTTGCCTTGGTTCAACTTATCCATGGGTGGTGACATTTTGATATAACTATGTAAAAATTTGACTGAGAATTTTTTTTATGGATCATAACATAATTCTGGTTTTCTTTCATGACTACGGTGAACAGTGGATTGGTAAGAAAATGATAAACATCTATCATTAAAATCCATAGATTGTTAATTATAAAGTGAAGTGATAGAGAACAAGGGTGATTTATATCCCATTCAAGATTACTTGTATCGAGGCAATCAGTTCTAGGATGGTGAGGGAAACTGTGGTACAATACTGAGGAAAAATTACCAACTTCTTATAGACAAACCTCAGAATATTTGTTATGGAATGTTGGAGGAAACATTTATACCTGGAGAAAACCATCGACTTCGGTCAAGCATACTGAAAAATTTGTCCTAATTGAATGCCAGAGTTGGATTTGAACCCAGGGAGTGAGAATCATTATGATTTTAAGCCACTTTATACCACTTGGCCACCAAGAATAGATTAAAAAAATGTAACTCTAAATGCATCACAAAACACCATTACTGACCACTCTGATGACTGTCCTTCAACGTATTTTACCATTTCAATATTCAAATTTTTTAAACAAGTAAAAATATTTAAAACCCATAATTACTGTAAACAAAAAACAACAAAATACTGTTTTTAACAGTGCCAGATTGACTTCATAAATAAATTCCATTAAATTTATACACATAAGTGTAATTTAACAAATAACATACTAAATTTACATCAATGAAAATAAATCTCCCCTCTTACATCATTGAAAATAAATATACTCATTCTCACATAATTTACAAATTAAACATATGCTAATGGTGTGTTTGGAATGATTTGTAAAAAGAAAACATTCTTGAATTCATATATATATATATGCCCAGTATCATTATACAACCTCAGACTTGTTACAACAAAAACCTCTTACATCACCGAAAAAAAATCCCTTATATCATCACAAAACAAGAGAATTAAGCTTGCGAGTCATGCTTACAAATAGTTATTTTGTTATATATCTATGTAAAAATGTTGAAATCTATATCCTTGATATCAAGAAAAAAATCCTGGAAATCAAATCTCCAACATCTAATTATCGCGGGAAATCAAATACTAGTACGTCTAATTATGTCATGATTTAGGCAGTATATACAAGTCCCCAAGGCCCTAAATCTTTCTAACTAGACAGTTTCTTTACTTAATTGGTATTTACTAAGCTTAAATAAAATAAAATTACAATAAATTGCATAAAACTGCATAAAACTGATAAGAGCATGGAATATTTTAGGAACACTTGTTCAGAATATTAATTTGCAAACTTTTAACTTTTGTCATCATAAAAGGTGTAAAGACATGAGACAAAATAATTAAAGGACAGAGGCACTGATAGACAGAAAATCTTATATCGTCTAACACAGATTTATCTCCCCTTTTTTGTATATTAGTCAAATTAAATGACAGAGACATTGATAGACAGAGAACAAAAGATCATCTATGACAGATTTGTCTCCCCTTTTTTGAACACCCCTCAAAATAAAGGAAAGAGACACTGATAGACAGGAAACTTAAGATCATCTATGGCAGATTTACTTCCCTTTTTTGTACACCAGTCAAAATAAATGACAGAAACAATGATAGACAGAAAACTTAATATCTATGACAGATTTATCTCCCCTTTTTTTGAAAACCAGTCAAAATAAAGGACAGAGACATTGATAGACAGAAAATCTTTATATCATCCAACACAGATTTATCTCCCCTTTTTGTACACCAGTCAAAATAATTAAAGGACTTGACAGAAAACTTAATATCATCTATGACAGATTTATCTCCCCTTTTTTGTGTGCAAGAACATTTGATTGGTTAACTGGTCTGGTGTTTTATGTCCCAGAGAAGATCATTTCTCGGAACAGTTTAAAACAGCAGTCATATCTACAGTGGTGGTAGAGAAAACAGGAGTTCTCCTAAATCAAACATTTTTGTAATTAAACTGAAGACTTCTTACATGAAACTTTATATTAAATTAGATTTTATAGACAATTTTAACAATGATGGTGTTTTATAGTCAAGATTCCCTCAGTTGGAGGAAACAAAAAAAGGAGTGATAAATTATTTCAGAAATTTTTTTTAAAAAACTCATAAATAGGTGCAATAACAAATGTAGGAATCTAATTTTGCAATCAAGAAATAAAATCTGAATTATTAATAATAATCCCTTGTTGAATTTCTTTTTATTGAATATTAAATTTCATATTTCTCTTATCATTTTCTTTGACAATTTGTAAATACTTCCACTAATGTTGGTTCATTTTGTCTACCTGGATCAGTGATTTTTAATGCTGTTCTGGTGTAATTTAGTTTTTATACTTTAGAGTAATTACAGTCACAAAATACCTCACAAACGTCTGTCAACATAATGACTTTTAACATAAAAATATAAAAATGTTTGTTTACCTTGAGAATTGTCTCCCTTTTCAAACTTAAAGAACAAATTTAATCGTATAATATTTTTTTATAATGATTTTGTTTAATCAGAATTTTTTTTGTATATCACTGCATATTTCATAATTAAATAAATAAATAATAATAAAATAAATAAATAAATAAATAAACAGGAAAAACAACATTAGTCCAAGAATATTTCACTTATATTAGGACATCACCAATTATTGTTATTTTTGGTGTAATTTTATAACTTGAAGAAGTCAGTAATTATATAAACACTTGTTATATCACAAATGCCTGCCGTTGTTACATAAATTACTTCTACATATTTATTTACAGTGAGTTATCTCCCTTTCTTATTCCAAAGCCCCTTAAATAATTAAATAGAGTTTTAATTTGGTTTTAACACATTATGTGTATAGTGTTATATAAAATGTAAAAGTCTAATAATTTATTTCATTGAGAAAAACAACAGCTATAGTAGACTGTAGCATTGAATCATTTAAATTTATTTATTTATTTATCTATCTATTTATTTATTTATTAATTAATTTATTTATTTATTTATTTATTCAGTATTGTATTGTACTATGTTGTGTTGTTTAAAGTTGTTTTGTGCTGTGTTGCATTGTTTGTGTTATGTTGTATTTTGTTGTATTGTGTATTTCATGTTTTGTTGTGTTGTGTTATGTTGTGTTTTGTTGTTGTTTTGTGCTGTGTTGCATTGTTTGTGTTATGCTGTATTGTGTTATATTGTATCATTGTGTATTTTATGTTTTGTTGTGTTGTATTGTCTTTTGTTATGCTGTTGTTTTGTGTTGTATCATATTGTGGTGTGTTGTATTTTGTTGTTGTATAATGTTATGTTGTATTCTGTAATTTTTGTTATGTTGTATTGTGTTGTATTGTTGTTTTGTGTTGTATCATATTATGTTGTGTTGTATTTTGTTGTTGTGTTATTTTGTATTGTGTATTTTGTTATTGTTGTGTTGTGTTGTATCATATTGTGCTGTGTTGTGTTGTATTTTGATATGCAATGTCATGTTGAGTTACATATTGTGCTGTGTTGTATCATATTGTGTTGTGTTATATTCTGATATGCCATGTCATGTTGTATAACATATTGTGCTGTGTTGTGTTGTATTTTGATATGCAATGTCATGTTGAGTTACATATTGTGCTGTGTTGTATCATATTGTGTTGTGTTGTATTTTGATATGCAATGTCATGTTGTATTACATATTGTGCTGTGTTGTATCATATATTGTGTTGTGTTGTATTTTGATATTCCATGTCATGTTGTGTTACATATTGTGCTGTGTTACATTCTTTTATTTAATGTTAAAAATTTGTTACAATTTCCTGTAATGATGTGGTTTTTGTTGGAAATCATAAAAAGATTCCTCACAGTCTAATATATAGGAATAAAGAAATGTCTTCACAGAATATTTTTGTATATCAAATGATATAAATGCAAGCGTTATTCAGTGTTACACTGAGCAAATGTTTTAAAATGTGTGTGCCTTTTAACTATGACATTTTTAGTTTTTTTTTTAAATAAAATTTGCAAAAAAAAAACCAAAATAATAATAATATCTTTCACATGATTCTAATTTAAAAAAGTGCTTTTTTAACCCCTTAATACAAAATTATAACAAAATTTTGAGTAACAAAAAATACTAAATTAATGAATATAGTCAATTTACACATTAATTCAATTATGACTGACAAAAGTCAGGCTTTCTTTACTGGATAAAGACAACAGATCATGCTGTACTTCTGTCAATCTACAAACTCTTTCCCCGAGGGTGTAACCATCAAAATAAAATTTCTGATTTTGCTGACAGCAATGTTCTGTGATTGCAGTTTTTTCGTGGACAGTTGACAACCTAAATGGCCGTTATGTCAGGACGTAGCTTCTAAGCTGTGATAAATATAAGCTTTTGCCTTTGGTCTCATACTTATTCATGAAATGTTTTGAATATAAAATTATCATATTTACTACCATAATGGCTGTCCTTTATTTCAAAGAGTTCCGCAGTAAATCAAAGTCATTATTTTGATTGGTTTTCTCATAAATAATATTCATCAGTCAAAAAATAAGGTGTTTTTAACAGGACATAATATCCGTGATAACCACATAACGAATGTATTCTGTCAACGAAGAAAAAAGCATGGATCACGGAACAGAACCAAAGTAACAGAACATATTTATTTTAGTTTTTTAAATGACTAAATTTCCTTAAAATGTCCATAAGAAATGCATTAGTTATGAAAATATGAGACAATTTCGAATGATTTATTGATAATTACGTGTAAAAAAATAACATTCCCTGTCACTCTGTTGTATATTCAGAACATGATCTTAAATAATATTTTAGTTTAGTTACATATGATTAATATTAGTTATTTGTTCCTAATTAGAAATCATGAGACAAATTTCGACATCAGCAAAGATCAGGGACAATGATGACATATTTTAATATCACCAGAGATCAGGGACAATGATGATGGATCATATGATATCATCAGATCAGGGATGATCAGCCAAATAGGAAATGCTCAAAGAAAACCAGATCAGGGTAGGGTTGACTCAGGGCTCAGTTGAGACAAATTTTCAGTTTACTCAGAGTTCAGTTTACCCAGGGATTAGTTGAGACAAGTTTTCACTTTGCTCAGGGTTCAGTTGAGACAAGATTTCACTTTGCTTAGGGTTCAGTCGAGACAAGTTTTCACTTTGCTCAGGGTTCAGTTGAGACAAGTTTTCACTTTGCTCAGGATTCAGTTGAGACAAGTTTTCAGTTTAATCATAGTTCTGTTTACTCAAAGTTCAATTGAGACTGGTTTTCAGTTAACACGAGTTCAGTTTACTCATGGTTAAGTTTTTAGTTTGAGTATTTAGAGTTCACTTGACTGGGATCACTGTTCAGAATGTTTGAATGTACATCAATATAAAAATAATGGTGTTATCAGAAGATTTGATAATAAGTAAAATAGGAAATCAGGGAACAAATAATAAATGATCTTAATTGTTACATTTTAAACAAGAAAAACCTTTAAAATGAATTACAATACCTACCAATAACTGTACAATGTAAATTATATATATATATATATATATATATATATATATATATATATATATATATACAGTATAACCTGTGTATAAAGTCCACCTAAGGGACTGAGCAAAAGTGGACCTAATAGACAGGTGGTCTTTATATAGAGGGTCCCCTATATGTACATATATGGTCACCAAATTTTTAAGAAAACTACTATTGATGTGGACAACAAACGGGAAATTCTGGGTCGGATTTTATGGACTATGTGTATAACATCAGACCTAAATTAGACCTGGCAGAAATTTTACAGATAATTGTACAAAGGTTAACTGTTCCTACTTTAAATGTGTTTGAAACAAGGATTCCATCTTGAGTAAAAATGCCACAATATTTAATTTGAGTTAAATTTAAGTGGTAGTCTTTTTAAAAATCTGAACTTTTATACAATATATCTCAATTCAACTGTGTAGGTACAAAGGTACCCCATTATTAAGTGTCTGAAATAAGATCGGACCTTAGTTGATGGAAAAAAGACCGATAAAAATAAACATAAGTAACCCAGACATAAGGACACACCTGACACCATGGAAACCATTAATCATAAGATACAACCCCATTATAACAAGTAAAGTTTTACATGAGGGAGGCCCCAATGGACACTTTTACAAAACTTATTTATTTTTTGTTTACAATATTAGAAATAGATAAATACTTAAATTACAAAAGCAGTTTTGTTCTCAATTTTATTAAATATTGAAAAATTTTTGTTTATAAATTTTGAATATTTAGATAAGTTTATTTTCTACTCTTTTCAGAGTAAATCAGATAAAATGACTTTTTGATGTAATATAAACAGATCTGGTATTATAACAGAGGAGTGAGGAAAATGTGTTTAATGTCCATGATTCTCCCACTTATATTAAAATGATCAGCTCTGGGAAGAAGGAGGGAACCAGAATTCCAAGAGAAAATATACTGACCTTTAGCAAAGAAACTGAGAAACATTTTTAACTAGGGTCTGCCAAGGTAATGACTGAAGACAGTACTGTGATCTAGAAGCCTACAACTGAACCTGTTAGGCCCGATTTTATGGCCATCAAGGCCCCAAATGTATCAATATCAACAAAGACTAAACAAATGGGACTAAAACCTAGGTACAGAGTGTGGCTATAATCTGTTGGTCATTACTTTAGTCCACTTAGCCAACAAGGATCTCAATTTATCAACAATGAACAAAGGGGTAGGACCAAAACCTGGGTACTGAGTGTGGCTATAATCTGTGGGTCATTACTTTAGTCCATTTAGCCATCAAGGGGCTTAATTTATCAACAGAGATCAAAGAGGTAAGACCAAAACCTGGGTACTGAGTGTGGCTATAATCTGTGGGTCATTACTTTAGTTCATTTAGCCATAAAGGGGCTTAATTTATCAACAGAGACCAAAAAGAAAGGATAGATGAGAGAAAATATCACATAAATACAAATCTAGGTCACAGCTAACAATATTGGGGATGTTTCATATTTCACACAACATTTACCAGCTGCTAAACTGACCATGATAAAGATGTTCTATCACATTCCTTACCAAAATTAATTAGACAAGGTAGAAAAAGTGACACTCTATTCTTTAAATGGGACTTTTCTTGTCTAAATATATGAGTCAGTTTGTTATAAACTGATAATACTTAAAAGCACATACATTAAAAGCCACCTGGATTTTCTTTCTTTAAACCTGTATATAAAGACCACCTGATGGATTTTAAAAGCGACTGACCGTTTCTTTTTTTCAATAAAGGAGTTGAGTTGAATTGAGAAATGGTGTTTAACGTCCCAGTCAAGAATATTTCACTTATATCAAGACATTGCCAGTTTTAGGCGAAAGTGCAAAAATTTTGCATGTCCATTGTGCTGATGGCACTATACAGCAGGGTTCTTTATCGTGCCACACTGTGACATGGGACCTCATTTATTTTAAGTTCCCATCTGAAAGAACCATGACTTTCATTTCGTAATGCCGAGTGCTTGGTGAAAGAACAGTCATTACGCACTTTCAAGTCTTGTGTCAGACCCAGCCGGGGTTCAAAACAAGGCCTCCCACTTACAGAGCGAGCACTTTACCAACTAAACTACCTCAAAAAAGGAAAATCTTGTTTTTATCATAAAATTGTCAAAATGATAACAAAGAACAATAAATAAGGGTCACAAAGTTCAAGAAAATCCAATAAATAACAGTTTCCAATTAAAGTACCTGTATCTAAAACCACCTGTTGATATTCTAGGTAAGCTAGAAAAAGCAGTAGTCTATTTATTGATTGAGACACTCCTTGTTCAAAAATAATATGTTGATGTTAATAAAACCTGAGAACATCAGTTCAAGATGGGAACCTGCCTAAAAAGACCAGTGATAAAAGGGGTATTATAGGGGAACCTGTTTTTAAAGACCACAATGGGTAATTAATGAACAAAACTGTACAGAAATTAGTTTTGAAATGGCACTGTATGCCCATGCCTGGCCAATTATGTTACAAAATTGGTTGGCCATGCCCCGTCAAAATTATTCCATTGAAGTTGTCCAGCATACCAACTGATCATTACCCTTTGAAGTTTCAGAAGAAAGTTTGGAATATGTTAATGTTGAACATTCCAATATCATGTATTTGTTACCCAAATATGTCAATATGATGCAATTCTATATCAACATTAGGGGGCAGGTGTCACAGAGTATGCTGTCCAGCCCATTATAAAACTGCCATATCTTATTTAAAGGGTGAAAATCTGTGTTATCTTACCTGAAGCCGAAGTATGGACCACCAATAATATACATATCCACCATTCTAACAGCAACTTTCTCATGCTGTAGATAATCATGTTTGATCATAAAGCCAAGTCCTACGGCTATCTCCGCCGCATTGAACGCTCATTGAATCAGCTCGTTGTTCTCAATTGTTAATGGTAAAATCTGAAAAAAAGAGCAAAAATTTGTTATATGATATATCACAGTAAAATATATTAAAAATGTAAATTACACTCAACAAGGCAGTTTGCTGTTTAGCGATTTTGCTAAAATAATTGAAAAAAGTTTAAAAAAAAAAAACCTAATGAATAACAATTTGAATATTGATCCTTCAAGAAAATGGATAAACTTGTCATTTTAAGACCTTTATCCAGAATTCAAATTAAAAGAGTCAAAAGATTACATAAAACATGAATCTCTTCTCAGAAACCATTATACCATTCTTACAGACTCAATCAATCTCTTCTCAGAAACTATTATACCATTCTTACAGACTCAATCAATCTCTTCTCAGAAACCATTATACAATTCTTACATGCAGACGCAATGAATCTCTTCTCAGAAACCATTATACCATTCTTACAGACTCAATCAATCTCTTCTAAGAAACCATTATACCATTCTTACAGACTCAATCAATCTCTTCTAAGAAACCATTATACCATTCTTACAGACTCAATCAATCTCTTCTCAGAAACCATTATACCATTCTTACATGCAGACGCAATGAATCTCTTCTCAGAAACCATTATACCATTCTTACAGACTCAATCAATCTCTTCTCAGAAACCATTATACCATTCTTACAGACTCAATCAATCTCTTCTAAGAAACCATTATACCATTCTTACAGACTCAATCAATCTCTTCTAAGAAACCATTATACCATTCTTACAGACTCAATCAATCTCTTCTCAGAAACCATTATACCATTCTTACAGACTCAATCAGTCTCTTCTCAGAAACCATTATACCATTCTTACAGACTCAATCAATCTCTTCTCAGAAACCATTATACCATTCTTATAGACTCAATCAATCTCTTCTCAGAAACCATTATACCATTCTTACAGACTCAATGAATCTCTTCTTAGAAACCATTATACCATTCTTACAGACTCAATGAATCTCTTTTCAGAAACCATTATACCATTCTTACAGACTCAATGAATCTCTTTTCAGAAACTATTATACCATTCTTACAGACTCAATAAATTATTTTCCCAATGTCCACATTAAACTGTTTTTATAGGAATATCTCATAAATATATAGAAAACCAATATTAATAGACATAGTTTTGTGAATTGTAGAAGTTTTCAGGACTGTTATATGGACAAGTCATAGACATCATCATTTAATCAGAAAAATATGAGTTCATTTTTAGCGGTTTCCAGGGAAACATAACACAGTATGACTAAGTATATTTTCATAATAATTTTATTGTTTACAACCTCTTAAATAGGATTAACCTTTTATGTAAACAAAATAACAGTAAAAACAATCTGTAAATAAAGGTCATCAAAACAATTTCTGTATCAAGACCAGAAGTCTATTTGATTCAGTCTTCCAGTTTCTGTTTGTTTTATATTGAATTAACAAAAATTCTCAGTCAAAAATCCTACAGTCATTCTATGGACCTTCTTAATATAGAAGTTTTACTGTATGTACAGGACTTGTTAATGAATAGCTTGGTTCAGATTCACAATAAAAATTTGAGGATGAGCTTGACTTTCCAATAACCTTGTTACCTTAAAAAGAACATAATATTATACTAAAATGTACTATTTATCAAAAATTTTAGCCGTCTTAATTTTTTTTAAACATGTTTAAAACTAAAGGTTCATTCCCTCCTTCCCTAATGCAAGGCATTCCTAAGCTGAATTTTGATTCATATAATTTTGGAACTTTGGGTTCATTAATTTTCAACTGTTTTGCTTATGTTTTTGTATCTGTCAACTTTATTCGTCCCCTAGTGTCACTGATGAGGAATGACTTTCCAAAATGTGCACATGTGGTACATCAAAATTAAACAGGTATTTTTATTAGATATATCTATCTACATAAAACTCGGGTGCAATAATTTGGGGTGGTTTAGGGTACTGTACATTGGGTAGGAATGTTGATTAAGTGTTGTGTAAGTGGCAGCACTACAATGGAGGGGCATTAAATTGAAAATTGAGGAAGCAGATTTTAAAATGATGTAATTAAATACATGAAAAAGTGTTAGTGCTACAGATATTTTGTAAAATCTCAAATGTACTGAAACCTACAAGAGATAGTCAGTAGTTAATGAAAATTTTACAGAAAAAATTAAACCAAAAAGTCACTTACTTATCAAACATTACATAATTAAATATATAAAGAAAGAAAGGTAAAAAAAAAAATATTCAAATGATATAAAAAAATCTTCATGGTAAAATACCATCATGGATGATAAAAACATTTTGGTTTTTTTACATGATGAAGAGAAACTAAACACTCTGCAATCTAACGGATACTTAAAACTACAACTTCTCTAACTGTAACGAGAAAATGCTCGTAAATCGCCCATTCTGTCCAAATTTAACACTTTTTATTACCTTGGTATATAAGTTCTTACAGCAATGGAGCTCTCCGATCTGCTGTATAAATGTATACAGTATCACAGGATAATGTGCATCCACACAAAATAAACACATTCCTTGTATTATTTAACTATTTATAAAACCACACTTATAACAGTTTAAAATTGGAATCTTTATATTTTTTTTTTACTCGTCCTTATTTTTAACATCTTTTTTTCTGCCCTTTGACTTTTTTCCTCTGTTATAGACACTGTGATATTGTAGGAAGCTATTTTTACATGATTTATATATCTCTAAATTTTTTAATTTCTATCCCTTTAAAATTTTACCCAATTCTTTTTTCTATTTTTTCAAAATACAATTTTTTCTTGTGGCCTTCTTCTGCTATCGTATGTAAAATGAAGCTGAGCTCCCCTCTCCCTTTTTTTTTAAAAAAAAAAAAAAATACCATATCTAATATTTCCCCAGTTTGTAACCTGTGTAGGAAAATGATAATCAGAAGACTGGTGAAAACAATTATAAGCACCTTATCATATTTTACCCTGGGAGATGAACCCCTTTAACCCACAACATTTCCTGTAGGGCCATTAGATAACCATTTAAAAATATATACAAAGAAAAAACACAAAATAAGTGTGTGCATTTATGAATTCTAACAAGAGTTATGTCCCTTTACAAACTTGCAAACTGGGTGTGTCTTCTGAACAACACCCTTTATTATTTTCAGCAAATCTATCAACAAGCACTATAAATACAGCTAAATTTACTAATTAAACTTCTCATGAACAAATTGTCCCCATTCTGAAGTTGACAAGTTAAGAATTAGTGTTGCTGTGGGCAATTATCAGTTGCTGTCGGAAACAATATCTTAAAACCCTACTTGTGTCAGCACTTGAGGTGTCATAATGACAGCCTCCTATTTCATATTATACTCTTAATTTTGACACTATTTTCCTTTTTTTACATGCACATACAGAAGATTTAATTGACTAACATGCCAGTAATTGAATTCAACTGATTTGATTGGATTATGTATGAATTAATATTCTAGTTTAACAGGATAAAATGTATACTTAGCAAAAATTATAGAGTCACCAAAAGAGTGTATGTAGTGGGTTGTCTTGGCTATAATAGTTTTTATGCTGAGAAATACAGATCTGGAAAAGCAAGAAGAGTCAAGAAGTATACAGAGAAAAACAACAACTTCCAACATGTGCACTGACTATCTCACTCATACTTTGATTAAGAATTAAAGAGTTAATTAGGCAGCGAAAGGCATTGTGATCCTTATTTAGACACAGAAGATCCATAAAGGGAAGTAACTGGTTTTAATGTCCTAATCAAGACTTTGGTTCACTTTATAAAGGAGATCAGTTCAGGAATGGTGGAGGAAATCTGTGAAAACCTGGGGAAAAAAACCACCAATTTTTTCACATGAAACTGACAACCTTTCTCACACAGGATCTGTTTAATCACTACAGAGGGTTTTTCCCTGTATGAAATGTAACATGGTCAACTTAGTTATCTTATTAATTAACTGTCTCTCATAAACAATTGTCCAAGTTGAAAATACTCTAGCTAACCCAGTTGCTAAGCCCCCCCCCCCCCACCACCACCATCAACAACATTGCCCACTAAGTGGATTGTAAACATCATTTACAACCTGATATATATATATATATATATATATAATTTATACAACCATTTTTTTCAGTGGTTAACAAATTTTCTTTTCAATCTTTCTACAAAAGCTGTACTGATAACAGTTAATCTTTGTAACATTTTAGTGAGAAAATTAATGTATCGTGATTTTCTTAATCTAGAAGGATGTTTGAAACAATATGTTTTGGCATATAAAACTAGAGAACTATTTATAGTCAGTGGAAGAACACAGGTGAACTAACCCAGCTGCTGTGAACTCTAGGGCTCCGGGATATGAACGCTTCATTACAAAAAGATACCTGATACTTTCAGCATTAATTTCTTATCAAACTTCAAAGAGAAACTGATACATTCCAAAAATGAAAGTTATCTTTTAAAAAAAACAAGACTTTTAGAAAACTCTTTTTCGTAATTTTTCCTAATTTTAGAACAAAATCCATCAATGAAATCCACAGATATTTGGTTACTTTTGCTTATTTCATTAGCTAAAAGATAATACAAAAAGGACTGGCTAAAATTTTGAATTTTCAACAAGCTTAAGTGCAGCATGAATTCTTTGGCAAAAAACAATGGTAACTTGATACAAAATGATTAAATGATAACAACAAACTTACATAACAAAAGTAACTGAGTTAGTCTGAATACAGAATTAGGAATATTATGGGTATTTGGTGCCACCAGATTTACTGTGCCACCAGATTTACTTCTTATCTTTTTTATGATTGGAAAACTAAATACCCACTCAAGTGTCAAAATCATCAACAAGTTTGAGTAATATCCAATTAATATTTAAATCCCAAAAGGTCAATCAAAGAGGTCAAATTTGACATGCATGCTCCAATAACAAATCCATGACCATGAAGCACTAACTAATGATAGTAACCTGACCATGGGGCCTTGTCTAGGTAATTAACTAGCACTTCCTTCCTGTTTTCAATCTGTCAGCAAGTTGGACACACATTTGGAGTCTATCTCCCCCCAAGACTCTTGAGATTCTATTTTAATAAATTACTACTCTGTTTAGTATCTAGTTTATAAATAAAATTAAACAGTGACCCTGGTTTCTTCACAAAACTACTGATTTTAAAAAGAATTTTATCATATTTCATTTTTCTACACCAATACACCCTCCCTCTTGTGTATAGTTCTATTTGTTATAATGTTATCTAATTATTAAATTAATTTTAAAATGGCTTTTTAACTTGAAATGTACTGATTAAAACTTAAAATTTTGTTTAACAAATTCTATAACACCCACCCACCCCTCTTTCCTAGTTGTAACTAGTCCATTAATTTTTAGTTTATGTCTAAGTTACTAAGAAAAAATACAGTTAGAACTGTTTTCGAAGTGTTGAGTTTGAACAGTGATGAAAATTAGGGAAGTGAAGATATTTTTTTAATCAATAAAATTCTTTTTAATACACTAGTAGTCATTTTTGAGACCAAAATAAATCTTATGGTATTAGAAGGTTTTTTGATACATTTTTTTGAGTCAAAACAACAAGTTTTTTTTAAACATTCATTGTGGGGACAAAGTAATATGACTTTTAAAAAATAAATGATATTGGAGAACAAATAATATTACAGACATTCTGCTGTATATTTACACTGAATACAGATAATCTATCAATGTACATGTATGTAAAAAAAATATATCATTCATCTAAAATCATTAAAAATTACTGTAACAAAATATAAATTATTTGAAAACTTTTGACTTTTAATAATAGACACTTTTCTGTAATTTGCTAATCTTTGTTATTAAGTTATGTTTGTTAATCATATATATCATTATTGAATTTTCCTTTCATGCCACATTCTGAAAATGTAAAATTAAATATTTGTATCGTATTTCTTTTCCATTTATGTTTTAAAGTAAACAAGATGCTTTATTTTAAAGGGATGAAATTATACTAATCTCTAACAGAATGTTCTTGAAAAATTTCTTTTTGGAAATTGATTCAAATGGAAAATTTCACAAGATGAGATGATGTTTACCCTTAAAACTTTATTTTACAGGAATAAAATTATCTAAATCTTTGACAGAGTGTTCTTAAAAGCAGTTAACGGTACTTTTGACATTGACCGATTGAAATAGAAAATGTTCACTTATGACTTGAGAAAAATCTGCTGTTCTCAAACCTCATTTTATATGTTTTACCAATAAATATCATCTTTTTCTAATTATTTATATTCAATTAATTACTTATATTCAATTTTATTGCTTGAAACCTATTTCAGATTGTTAAATTATTTTGTACAATCTTTGTACAATTAAAAAAACCCAAAAATTCTATGAAAAATTTTGAATAAATTACAAAATCAAAATTATCAAAATAACATATATATCACACTTTGATTTTATAGTAGAAAAATAAATGATGAAATAATAATAAATAAAGTCATAAATATTTCTATTTAAAATTAATTCAAAAATAATAAAATTTAAAAAAAAATTGTTTAATCTCATAATTATAAAATAATCAAAATAAAAAATAAACATCACAAAATATTCTTAAAATAAAATAAAATATAAAAAAATAAAAATTTCTGACAAATGAAATAAAATATCTAAATAACTAAAACATAAAATATAAAAAAATGAAATAAAATATTTAAAAAAAAAAAAAAAAAAGATAAAATAAAATGATAAATAATTTAACAATTAAAACATGTACCAGTATGATATTGCAGATATATATATATATATCTATATATATTCATCATTGGGTTATAAAAATCAGCTAAACTTAGATTTTAAATACTTGAATTCTTGCCTGCAGATAGAGTAATAAAATAGTTATTAAAAGACATCATAAAATTCAATATCATCCGTGTATCTACAACTATATCTCCACATAAAAATGAAAACTTAACTGAATACAAATATATCTGTATAGCTAGGCACACGTTTAAACATTATACATAGTATAAAACAATTACAAGAAAAATTACACAAAAAAAAAAAAACAGCCTGTATATAGTTTTTTTTAAATTTATTTATATTCATTTTAATTTTTTATAAATCTGTGTATTTTTCAATAGAAATGAATTTATAACCACAAGTGTAACTGAGAGAGAGAGAGAGAGAGAGAGAGAGAGAGAGAGAGAGAGAGAGAGAGAGAGAGAGAGAGAGAGAGTGTGTGTGTGTTTAACTTTTAAGAAAAGAGACTTAGAGCGTTTTACTTGAGATTGTGTGTGTGTGTGTGTGTGTGTGTGTGTGTGTGTGTGTGTGTGTGTTACTTTTGAAAAAAGAAAGGGGGGTTGTTTTACCACCCTTTTCAAAATTATTCATAATATATCAAGAAAAAAGTGAAGGTAAGAAGGAGTAAAATCATTTTTCAATTTTTATTAAATTTTAAAACACAGCAAATACAAATATAAAATATTTATCAATAAAATTTACAGATTATGGAATGTTTAACACTTTGTATTTTGTTTGAATATTTGAGTAAATGTGCATGTAAGTAAATTAATACAACAGAGAGAAAGATACAGAGAGAGAGAGAGAGAGAGAGAGAGAGAGAGAGAGAGAGACAAAGACAGAGAGAGAGAGAGAGAGAGAGAGAGAGAGAGAGAGAGAGAGAGAGAGAGCAACTTCAATAAATTATTGTGTTTTACTACAGATAAAGTAAAATTAATTATATTACTTACTTTATAAACAATGAAAAACAACTAAACAGAATCCGCACTACAGGGAATTCAAAACCAACGAGCTTCACAACAATACACAACAAAGAGAAAGCAAGTTGTTGAGTGAGATTGATCTAGTTATAGTATATATCACCATTACGATTTTTTGCTGTATTCTATAAATATATACTAAAAACATACACAAACTGAGAATGATACACAAAAGTCACAATAAAACACACCCCAAAAAAATGAACAAATTCCAAACTTCAAAAAAAGTGAAAAAGTTTCACATGATATATCCGACGAAGGCGAACATATATAATATTTCTCCTGGAATATACAGAATCATACAATCCGGAAGATGAGAAATGAGTTTATAACACGTCCCTCCATGACTGGTACTATGTATAGAATCAGTTCTACGAGTATACAGCCCAAGTTTATCTCTCTACAGCTAACACTGAGAGAAATCCTACGGAGCCAGCTTACAAATTTGCGGTAGGATATCGGGTTACGAGGGCAGAACATTTTTTAGGCTGATACTCTTGTCAAAATATAAATAACACCATGTGTTTTGTACGATGCAGCTAGTATATAAATTAATAATAAAACTAAAAGGTTACTTTAAAATCAGTATAAACTGACACATAGGTAAACTACTTATACTGTAGAAAATAAAACAAACAAACAAATAAATAAATAAATGAACAAACAAATAAATAAATAAATACATGAATAAATAAATAAATAATGAATAAATAAATAATATTAGTAAATAAATAAATAAATAAATGAACAAACAAATAAATAAATAAATACATGAAAAAATAAATAATATTAGTAAATAAATAAATAAATCAAACAAATAAATAAATAAATAAATACATAAAATTAAACAAAAAATAAATAAACTAAAAAATAAATCAATCAATCAACAAAAATAAATAAATAAATAAATAAATAAATAAATAAATAAATTCATATTCCAGCAGTTAAATATTTCACTATTTTATGACTTAAAATATATATTATTTTATTTCATGATAAAGTGCTATACATGAGTTATTTCCCTTTACTACAAATTCAAACTAGATTCTGTTGTAATGGCAAAATTGATAACTTTTACTGATTGTTCCAAAATATTAAATTTTTAATGTTGCTTTTAGTAAACTACAGGAGCACATCCTTTGTGGTCAGAAAGAGTTGGAAAATTGTAGAGTAATAAAGACATTCCTTTACAAAACACAATTAAGCAGTCTTAAATAGGAGTGGAGTGAAGTAATGGTGTTTTACATCCCAGTTAAGATTCTTTCACTTATTTCAGGGTGGTCAGTTCTAGGATGGCTGAGGAAACCATAGTGTCTGGAGAAAACTACCGACCTTCAGCAAGTGAACTGACAAACTTTCTCCCACTAGGATCTGTCCCAAGTGGGATTCGGCGAGAGGCGCTGTGATCCATAAGCGCAGTCTTAAATAGGGATATTTAGCCTAAACATTGATCATAAAAATCAGGTCTTATGCATACAAGACCAGAAAAATAGACAGAAAAAAAGTAATTATCACAAAGCTTATTAATATTACCTATAGTGCATCAAAACATATAATACATGATGCGCAATTCAATGATTTTCCTAAGATGCACTCAAAACATTTTCTTGAGGTAATCAATCAATTACCCAGAATGCAACATAGCAGAATGTAATCTTTTACACTAAATAATACAGATTTTTCTTTCTCTTAAGAACAATAAACAAGAAACCAGTCAAGATTCTTCCAATTTCAGAACACAAGCAAGAGAGCTGGTAAAACCATTATCCCATTATTCAAACCAGAAGATATCATTTCACTGTAACTCAGACATTCTGTGGCATTTTGTAGCATATTTTGGAAGTTAAACATTTATCGTCAAATCAATCAACCAGCTATCAGCTGTCGGGAATCAATAATCATGTCCACTTTTTTTTGAAAATCTTCAAACTAATCATGTTACATTTCAGCAGTCTGACAGAGCCAATCACTGTATGAATTACAATGATAGATGATACACTTTAAAGGATGCACCTTCTGTCAATCTATATACCAGATCAAAATATCAATTTTTTTCTTACTGTCCTTCTTTCTATCTTGTCATTTTAAAAAAAATACTTTTGTCACTTTCTTTTTAAATAATCAAAATTTCATTGATCAAAGTTTAGTCATGGCTGATGGAAAATATCTTGCGTCAAAATTGAAGATATCTTGCAACAATTTTGAAAATTCTCTCTCTCTTTTTCTCTCTCTATCTCTCTTTTTTTCTCTATCTCTGTAATCAAAATTCTCTTACTCTAAAATTTAGATTCACGATGCACTTACGTACCGCTTTCACTCACTCCTACATTAAGTTATCCCCTTAAATGACACTAATATTTCTCATTGAATCTTGAGTACTTTAAACATGTGATAAAAATAATAATAATAATAATAATAATAATAATAATAATAATAATAATAATAATAAAAAGCATTATTCTTTTTTCTACTTCTTGGATTTATCATCAATCAACCATTTTTATTTATTTCTTATTTTTGGTAAATAGATGATCATCAATCAGTGTTAAGCAGATTTGATTACTTTAATATTTTGTATCTGCCCAAGTAGCTGAGTTTTTAATACTTGTGGAGAAAAAAATTATTTTCTTGTAATAAAATCATTCAATAAAATAAATTAAATATGCCAAAATTTGGTTGTAATTGAAGTAAAGAGAATTCTTTTAAATATTCAAATTGATGTGGTTTTTTTTTTTTTTTTTTTTTTTTTTAAATTTAAATCATTTCTGATATAAAGCTTAATAAATAAAAGTAATTAAATTTGTTGAAATTTGGTAAATGTATTAAGAGAATTTTGTAATTTCCTTTTATAACTATTTTATATTTAATACATTTCTATACCATCTCCGTAACTAGTAGACCGTAAAGACCATGAGGTGCATTTTTAAATTATTTTTAACTTGACAAAGGACTTTCTGTTTACATATAAACTGGCATTTTTCTTTTAAAGCAAAATTTCTACCAAATTACAAGCAGTAGAGAATTGGACCTTAATCATTTCCTTCAAAATTCAAAATGGAGACACTCTTTTGTTAAAAGAGGTAGAAAAAAATTGAAAAGCCTTATGGGATATATTTGTTTTTCTGTGTCTAACTCTATCATTAACAAAGTTCATAATTTTGGTGGAAAATGGGACAATTGTTATTTTTGAATCCCTGGGGCTAAGGGGCCAAATTCTCTTTTAAATGCAATTTGAATCAAACAAAACAAACCAGTTATAGTATAAAAACTTCAATTTCTAAAGACTTTGTAAAGATTTGAAAAAATCAAGTTAATTTTTGAAATAAGCCAATTGAGAACAAAAAGATTAAATATTTTGGAGTAGGGCCCTTGACATAAGCAAATATTTAATTTCTAATACCGATCTATAGTTGATTTTAAATATGAATTTTTATCAGTGTAATTACCTGACATTCCCCGATTCAACAAGTATTCCTCCTGTGCCCATCTAGCTCTAATATATAAAGATATATTGTATACTTTGTTTAATTGTAAACACAACCAAGAACAGATTATTGGTTACAAATGTTTATTCTGTAAAATTATTATTTATTGAAATATTTTATTTATATTCATTTTTGAAAAAAAAAAAATTAAACATTTCTAAATTGTCATCTGAAATTGTTATTGAATCCGAATCCTAAAATGATGATTGATAATTTTAATACTGAAGGTAAAACAAAACTTCAGTCTAAATGATTCTTACTAAAATACAAGTATGATGTATAGTAACTACTGGCATTAAAATAAAATGAAGCTGTCACTGTTTCAGGTGGAGTAAAAAATTGAGAAAGGATGTTTTACACTAAAGTCCAAGATTTGTTCACTGACAATGAGACTTTATTCTGGGATGTTGGAGATAGCTTGAACTCCAGGGAAAACAACTGAAAGCAAATTGACAAACTGTTTCACACAAGGTCTGCAAAAGTAGCATCAGTGTTCAGAACCAAGCCCAGGTACAAGTCTGTTACCAACCATTTCAGCATAGCTTCTTATTATAAAAGCTTCAAAAAGTACACATTTCTGCAATGTCACTTAAAGCCTTTGACATCTCAATACAAATAAAATAATCTTGACTGGAACATAATGTCATTGATTACTCATTCACTCTCTCACTCGTTCACTTACTAAAATCACAATAGCTCACTTGAGCACTTTGTGCTCAGGTGAGCTAAAAAAAAGAAAGAAAAGAAAAGAAAAAAAAAAAGAAAACAAAGACTTCAAGAAAGTATCTACTGATAAAGTATCTTGGGTTTCACAGGATAAAAAAAACAATATCAAATTGAAAAATTGTGTGGTGTCTGAAGTTCATAAATAATTATTCTTCTAAATTACTTTAGAAACTGTACATTTAACATTTCTGTAAAAATGACAGCATCAATAAATTATCCAATGAAGGCATGTGGTAAAAACAAAAAAAAAAAAAATATAAAAAATAAATTTAAAAAATATACAAAAATTTGTTAATGAAAAATAGTTACATTTTTACACAAAGGAAACTGACAAATTAGTAATGAAATTCTGTCAAGAGTTTTATATACAAATTCTTTGTAAAAATGAACATAAGACAAACCCAGACATCTATGTCAGTGTGAAATATCCCATGTCTGTTTCGGTTTCTGGCTCTAGCTATTAGTCACGCCCCTACTAAAACAGGCACAAGCCATAGATCATTTTGTTGCTGCATGTAGCCATGTTGCCATCATGATCTGAGTCAATAAAGTGTTTGGTTACCATAGAAACTAGTACAGAGAAATAAAAATTTTGCAAAAATATGTTAACTGTTTACGTAGTTATGAGTCTTCATTATCGCCTACTGATTATTAAACAAAAAATTCGAAAAATATGTGCAAAAACAAAAATCTTTATGTCCAAAAAACAACAGTTAAATGGCAAATTAACATTGTTGTTAGCAGTTTAATGCTCTTGTCTGCCTCCTTTAACCAACATATTGATGATAGATTTGTTTACCTTATTCTGTGTTGCATTATTTCTGTATCTTTGAAGCTATTATACTTGACCTTGTTCTATTTAAATGCTCAGTTTCATTTTGATCATTTCATATTTTAATTCAGGGAAATCTGCTACTTATCTTGGGACAAACTTAGTCACAGCTGTAAAATTTCACTGGTCACATTTTCATTTTTACAGGAAAAAAGAGATTTCTTTGAAAATGCCACATGAGTGTACATATATCCATGAAAATGATATTGAAATATATAAAACTTGGGAAATTTTTTACCATGGACATGTCCCTAATTTTTAAAAAAAAATTCATGGAATTTTTTTTCCTGAAAAAGTAAGAAGTTAGAAAGTTACAGAGCAATGTCACCAATTTTCTAAACTGGTATTGTAAATCTAAACTGGTTCCTATCACAGTTGACCCCTAAAAAATCTAGACTGGAAACCTATCACAGTTGACCCCTAAAAAGTAATTCTGTCCCACAAAACTACTGTCAGTGGGCAAAAATTTGGCCCATTTTTTTAAACTCTGACTTGACAAACAATACCACTAAAATTTGTTAGTATTAGAAAACCCAGAACTGGGTTTTTGCTGTTTTTCCCTTAGTTGGGCCTCAACTGTTGTAAAACAATTTCAATTCTTTAAAACAAACAATACCACTAAGATCTCATTTAGTAAGGAAACAATCAGTAATCGGTGCCGGAAATTCTAAATTAATGTAACTAAGAGTCAGAAAAAAGTCTTGATTCATCTCACCTGAACTAACACATTATTTACAACATAATGAAACTCAAAACTCTTAAACTGGCAGTACAGAAAACATGGTGAGGGTTTCCAAATATGGCCATACTTAAAACAAAAATGGAGTAGTCTGTAGGCCATTGAATATCTACTTATTTCTTCTCTGAAAGAGAACCCCAGATGTCCTTAAAAAGTCCATAGATGATATATTAAAAATATTTATTTTATATATATTACATTTTAATTTTCATTTTTGCATGAAGTAATCAGATTACAGTCAGCTTACTTTCTGAAGGTCATCACATTTTTTGTCAATTTCAGCAATCAACCCAAAATAGGACTGTTGTGGCTGAATGGTTGAGGCATCAGCCTTCAAAATCTAAGCATCTCTGCTCATGGGTTTGACTTACTATTACATTACTCATGGGATAATAATGAACTTTTCTATACTTTACACAAAAGAGCTAACATGACAATTTTAGACACAGCTACCTGAGTGTGTTACAAATTTGAAGTGTTTACACTTCACATTAAACACCTATAGTGTTTACAGTATAAACATGTCCTGTATTTATCTACTGTTTCTTGTTTGCAATGTTAACAGAGATGTGTTTACATAATACACACAAATACAATAGATATATGATATATCCAATCAAAAGAATTAATACAAGTGCAGAATTGTTACAAAAATTAGATCCACTCTCCAATTATATGATTGGATGTAATTGTTTGCAAATTTACCAATCAAAAACAGAGAATGTTTCTCATTAACCAATCAAGAAATGGCTACAGGTCAAATCCAGACTTGGCTTAATGTCAGAACATAATGTATCTAAGGAAAATTGTTGATTTTATGTGTTAAATATATGTACATCTATCTTTTTGTACTTTATCAGTACATTTTAACTGAATGCAACATGAAAATAATTATTATTCTTTATTCTAGTCAGACATTCAGCAAAGTGAGCTACTGTATTGAATTGTTGTGTGTATACTACTGTTTGTGATAAAAATGTCTGTCTGTCTGTTTGTCTGTCCATCCATCTGTCTGTCTTGTTAGTTAATATTTTTTTATTCCAAATTTAAAATGTCTTTTTAAAATGTGAGTGAATTTTTGCTTAAAGCCACATCAGCATTATTGTGCAATTTGTGGCTAGAAATTGTTAAAAGTTTAAATATATATATATATATATATATATATATATATATATATATATATATATATATATATATATATATATATATATGAAAATAAAACTGATGTAAAATAAAAAAAATATAACTAAACCGATATAAACCAGTAATATCACGGGATGTGTTTTTTTTTTTTAAAAAAAAAAAGACCAGATTATATATCTATGACAAAAATTATATTTTAATGGAACAAATTTACATCCTGAAGGAAGTTTAAAATTTGATGTCCATGGACATTACTAAAAAAATCTTGAATTGATGATGCTTTTAAAAAACGTGAAATGACTTAAACAAGTAAACTAGTGACATCACTAGGAGGGGGGGTGTTTCCATGTGTGTCCTTTCCCAAAATTTGAATTTTGAGTGGAAAAAGCCTAAAAATGGCAGATTTAATCCATTGCAAACATTTCTGTAAAAAAAAAATATAAAATATATATTTAAACAAACAAAAGGAAGTGTCTTACCAAGTGGTGATTTCATCTTTCCTTGAAAGAAAAAATTAAAAATAATTTACAGGGTGAAAACAAGAAGATAAACAAATTTAGGACAGTTAAACAGCCTATTTAGAGATTTGTCAGTTAAAATCTCTCTTTTCTCTAAAACCCATGACACTTGCTATACACAATAATACAACCTTCTTTAAAACAAATATTACTTCAGGTTCAAAACACCTGCAAAAATTTTACATGAGATTTTGTTCATCTTTACAAATTTTTTGTATTACTTACAACAATACATTTTCAAATATTTAAGAATTCCTTTTGTCCTAGAAAAACAAGTAAATCTCTCAGCCCAGGGGAACATAGATTATTCTACTCTTAATTCTTATTATTTCAAGATATCCCTCCCTTTTTAATATTTGCTCATGGCTATTTTTATGAAAAATAAAAATTCCAGAAACTTATTTTTAATAAATAATTTTATGATTATCCAAATATTCCCAAATGCCCCCTACTGTTTATTCTCAATGATCACAAGAAAATTCACACCATCAAATATGTGTTTAAGTTTTTTTTTTAAAGCAGAACAGAAAATATTTTAATTTTCAGATTTAAAAAACTTCAAACAATATTTTGTACAATTTAAGCCTGTTATATAGTTTGAAATGAGTATAAACTTTGCCCTTAAAAAGAAAGAAAAATTGTCATTAAAATGTTTGAACAATATAAATATGTTAGGTCAATACTTAAACATTTTGATGCACTGGATTATGTATCCCATTATGCATTACTTTATTTGAAATTTTGACACAAAACATTATAATGTATCAATTTTAAGACTGAGTCAATAGCCATACATTACAGCTGGCACCAAACATATTAAAACTTTCTTTAACATACACAAAACAAATGTAATTTGAATTTTTTTTAATAAGTTGCCAAACTGAAGCTTTAAAAACTCTATATAGCGAGTTGTTTTTGCAGGGTGAATATTTCAGTGGTGATGATGTACTTGAGGGAGAACTTTAAACTGGTCAGAAACAGTTCTCTTAACACACACACACACACACACACATACTTTCTCTGGGCTCTGGGTCTCTGAGACTCTGTGTGTGTGTGTGTGTGTGTATGTGTGTGTGTGTGTGTTGTGTGTGTGTGTGAGAGAGAGAGAGAGAGAGAGAGAGAGAAGAGAGAGAGAGATTGATTTATAAGATATAATATTTAGATGTTCAAAGTAATTTATTAACATACCTGCCTGCTCTAGGGAGAATTAAGAAAACAAAAAGGTGACCTCAAACTGTCCAGTGCAAAGTGAGATATAATGGTCAAACTAGATTATATCCAGGTCAGTAAATAGAAGGGTCAGTTTGACCAAGAGTATCTTCTCATTCATAAATAGTTACTGTTTATCCAAGACAACCATGTCTAAACTTTTCATGGGGTCAAGGGTCAGACTAAATCCCTTGGCTCCTTCAAGGAGACAGAATTATCTTTCAAGATGTCAAACAGAGTTATATAAGAGAATAAAATCTCAAATTTCTCAAGATAAAGAGGTCACTGAGATTATTACTAATGGTCTACACGAAGGGCAGTTTTAACCCATACTTAACTTCAGTGTGTGTGGAGAGAGAGAGAGAGAGAGAGAGAGAGAGAGAGAGAGAGAGAGAGAGATCTCAATCCCATAGCTTAGCCATCTATTTATAAATTGGTATTGGTGGTATTTAATTGGTGGGCTGAAGTGGTGATGTAAATTTCTTTCTATTATTTCTTCATCATGTATATAGTTTTGACATTTTCCGGTATTTTGTATACCGTAATCAAAATTTTAAAATATTTCAAAAATATGTGGAGTCATGTTTTAAGTTATGACGTTTTAACCAGGGTATACAATAACTTAAAAATCCTTCGCTTCTTACAAACAATCACACATTTATTATGATAAAAAAAAAGATATCCGATACCACGAAAACAACGAATTGTTTCATGATCACCCCTGGGCTGTAATTTTGAGTATATTCTGGGTCGCCTGGATGTTTGACAATAAATCGTTCCCCAACGTACCTGGCAATCAGCAGGACATATGATATTACATTTGAGAAAGGTTTTATTTTTCAATCTGAAGATTAAACAATCACTGGAAATCATATCTATATGACAGATAAATAAAAGAAATATATGAAAATGTCTCTCTTGATTCTCTGTGGCCAAAAAAAAAAAATTACAAGAGAGAAAAAATGTTAAAAATTTACAAAATGCACCCAGGTTATAATTTAAAGTTTACAAATAAAGGTGAAAGATGATGTGTAAAAGTTAACATAATTAGCATTAGTGAAGCAAAGTGGAGCGGAGTAATGGTATTTTGAGCCTCAGTCAAAATTATTTTGTTTAGACTGCAGTGGTCAGTTCTAGAACTGTGAAGGAAACTGGAGTGCCAGAGAAAACACCAACCTTTAACAATCAAACTTTTCGTTTCCTATGCTCTGACTAAATTATAACCTAGTCAGTATGAGGTGCTAGGATGGGTACTGGTTTGTCAACTCCGGAATGACGGAATAAATTTGAGCACTTGTTCTATACAGATAACTCAAATATATATTTGTCTATACATCCTTAATGTTGTCCTCAACACTTGAAAATGGCAAAGCTAAAACTGTAGTCCCTTATACTAGTCATCGAGTGTTGAATATTAATTTCATCAATCAACAGTATATATAATTATTACATACCATTTTGTCAGAGGACCCAGTAAATACCAGTATCTATTTTGGATCAATTAATTATAAATGGATAATTCATAATTCATTGCAAAAACAAAAGTACATTTTTATATCAGAATACATATACATATATTTTAAATTATACATACATACATACATACATATACATATATATATATATATATATATATATATATATATATATATATATATGTAGAATGAAAACATACTAGAGCTAACTGTATATTAGCCTTGGGCTAAATGTAGACTATAAAATCCCTTGGAAGTAATGGGAGTTTTTTTATAAACATTTTATAGCCATCTTAACACTGTTCTACTTTTAATTCGTGTCATTTGATATTTATGAGCACGTCTGCACATTAATAAAGTGAAAAATGAAATACAACACTAACAAAATATGTATATATACAACAACAATACCCCACCTCCTGTATTTTATCTGAAAACAAAAAAGTTATCATCTACAGTAGAGCGGAGTGGAGTAATGGTGTTTTATGCCCCAGTCAAGATTCTTACACTTATTTCAAGGTGGTCAGTTCTGGGATGGTGGAGGAAACCGGAGTACCCAGAGAATACCACCGACCTTCGGTAAGTGAACTGACAAACTTTCTCACACTAGGATCTGTCCAGAGTGGGATTAGAACCCAGGCAGTGAGAGGCATTGTGATCCTGTAAGTCTGTGCTTTAGACCACTCAGCCACCAAGGTACCCATCTACGGTAGACACAGAAATAGCCTTTATATAAAAACCACCTGTCAGTATTAGTTATAATTGATTTGAAATAACAATAACAGAGGGCTTTGTCAGTTTGATTGCCAAAGGCTGATGGTTTCTGCAGGAACTTAAGTTTCCTTCGCCATCTTTGAACTGACCGCCTCAAAATAAGTAAACAATTATTATTTTTAAAGATTTTTTGCAGTTAGTAAATTTTAATTCATCACATTCTCAGTTATCTATTTCATGGGTCAAGTTTTCAGTAAAAATAAATTATATCATATCATATTGTAAAATTTATTTATTATAGATATTTTTAAAGATTTTTTTAAATTTATTTTTTCTGTGCTGTGGCATATTGTATGATTTAGCATATCAAGTGGTATAACAGTCTGGTACACACATGATATGACATATGATATTTTATAGCCAGGTAACTAATAATAGAATATCAGGTGTGAAATTCTACATCATAGTGTTACTATAGACACTGGGTAATACCATTATAAAAAACCTCAGCCTAAACACAGATAAAAAGTGCCAAATAAACACCAGTGGAAAGTGATAATACATCAACAACAATAAAAAGTGCAAACATAAAACCAATGAAAAATGATAATACATCAACAACAATGAAAAATGCCAAATAAACACCAATGAAAAATGATAATACATCAACAATGGAAAGTGCCAACATAAACACCAATGAAAAGTAATATTACATCAAAACCAATGAAAAGTGCCAACATCAAACACCAATGAAAAGTGCTAATATATAAACACAAATGAAAAGTGCCAACAAAAACAACAATGAAAAGTGCAAATACATAAATACCTTGGGTACAACATTATGACAACTCTGAGTTACCTAAGTCAAAAAAGACACTAGTCATCAAAAATTATATTACAGCAAATTGCCAAGTAATTGATTAGTGCAGTAATCTTATGGTTCTTAATGCCAATTTTGATTCTTTCAGTCAGTTCTGGGATGGTGGAGGAAACCTGAATAACCATAAAAATTATTATATTTTGTAACAGTAAAAACAAATCAACTGTCTGCACATTAACCCCCCCCCCCCCCCCCCCCCCCGGGCTACATGTAAAACGTGTTAAACTCTGCCAACTGCAAAAACAAATTTCTCACAATAAAAGATATTTCAATAAAATCCAATCTTATGTGGTGTACTAACTGAACAAATTGCTATGGTAGTGTTATCTTTTATTCTCTAATTTCCCTCTTTTTATTACAAAAAGAAGCAGAAGAAAAAACATCTGTTTAATTCACACTTAATTCAACAATAATTGTTATCCAACTATAAACTTAATGTGGATTTAATTAAAAATTATGATAACTGAATTAAACTCACGGAAACTAAATATTTACTAAAACATTTAATTTTCACAGCTAGTTTGACTTAGAACTGAGGAGAAAGGGAAGGGGATTTCAAGTTTCGTCTCTGGTCCAAGCCGAACTAAAATGTTTCACTTACTATTAACAAGAATTCAAAAGATTTAAATGTCTCGCCTGGTTAGTTTTGGATCTAGTAGCAAATACATTACTTGAACATAAATTTTCACATTTTATCATGCGGCCACCACCACTGCCACTGGTAAAGTAACACCAAATCTTGCCTTATGGTGATGCCAGGCTCGACAAAAACCAATGCTATTTACATGTGGTTGACCAATGTATGAACAAACCACGATTAGAAACTTAAACACCAGATTTACAAAAGTGGTCTCAACTAAAGACAAACAGTCAAAAGTTTATACCAACAGATCACTTAGCTTCTTACCACCCAGATAACAACCCCATTTTTGGCAGATCCTGAGTGCAAGAAAGTTTGTTGGTTTATTTGTTGATGGTTGTTTTTTTTCTTCTCTGGACACCTCATTTTCTTCCATCATTCATAAACTGACTGTCATGGATATTAATGGAAAAAATCTTAAAAAGACTAAACTGACCATGCTTATCTAATCCCAGATCTGGTGTTCAAAAAATGCTGAACAAACTTCTAGCAAAAGACTGGGAACGAAATTGTAATCGAGACTGTCAAGATCAATGAAGTTTCCACTTGACAAAGTAATTATGATCTAATAACGGCCAAATTCTGGTAGAAAAAAATTCCATTACATTTGATATATAGTGAAAAACTTAACTGACTCCATCTCTTAAGCTGGATTTTTTATTTGCTTTATAATTCAACTAAATCTATATATATATATATATATATATATATATATATATATATATATATATATATATATATATATATATATATTAAAATTAAACTTTATAATGTTCATATGTAAAATATAATGAATGAAAATTTTTAAATGTGTATATGCCAATTTTTTTAAAAACATTTTAAAGTATTTGTAGTTTAGTAATTTATATTCATAAATATCTCATTAAATACAGGTTATAAACTCATCAAAGTAAAAACATCATAAAAATCTATACATAGCATATATATGCATGAAATAATTTGAAATATTTATAGTCATGAGGTCGCATTTAAATAAGTGCCTCATGGCAGCTAGTTTCTGCAGAACTAAATTATGGATAATAGAACAACATTTCATGGCCTAGGCTCAAATCCAACTTAGACCCTGAATTATGGGTAACAGAAGATCTCATCACTTACTGGTCCAACTTGGACCCTGAATTATGGGTAACAGAAGATCTCATCACTTACTGGTCAACTTGGACCCTGAATTATGGGTAACAGAAGATTTCATCATTTACTGGTCAACTTGGACCCTGAATTATGGGTAACAGAAGATCCCATCTAGTGTTTTGCTATGGTTTTTAAAAACTACCTTCCACTTTTCAGATTGGGAAAATCTGGACCCTTTTTATGTCACATATTATGCTCAGAATTTTGATATTCATTGCAAAGATTTTATATTGTGACAATATCTAACATTTTTGTGTGTCAGAACAGTTTTGGACAACTGGATTTAACTTAAACTATTTGATTGTGTGTCACTGTTGCCTTTTGGTGAATTTTAGTTGTCAAATTGGGAAATTTTAGTCTTAATTCTCAAAAGGAAACTACCTTTATTCGGTAGTAATTTTAGGCAAACAAAACCACTGCCATCACTTGCTTGTCCAACTTGGAAAAATTTCAGTCAGAGATTTAGGATTGTAATTGTCTTATAACAGGTCAGACAAAAAGTACATACATTGATATCTTAATCAAGTTTAAATTGATGCCAAAACCAACCAACTTTTGAACCAGAATTTTGTTTAATGTTTGATAGGTTTTTAATTTATACAGGTTAGTTCATAATACTATGTTCTAACAAATATAGGGGCCTGAGAAGAACAAGCTCACAGATCACAGCCCTTGTCAAGTCTTAGGTTCAAACCCAGTCGAAAACAGATCTTTGTGTGAGAAAGTTTGTCAGTTGGCTTGCTGAAGGTTGATGTATATGTATATAAAAATACCTTTATTTAAAATGAAGTCTTAAATTTTTTCACTAAAGTAACTAGACAACCCTAGCACTGTAGTTTTAGCAGTGTTATAAAAGATAACATAAAATATTTTAATTTACAGGTCCTAAGTGTTTTCTGAGCACTGCCACGTTATAAACTAATTGCAAGAGAAAAACTGTATTTGGATCAATTATATAATTATACATGTATATATATTAATTTTGTTTTCTTTCAATTAAGATTTTCATATAAATATTTAGATTTGTTTTTCATATATATATATATATATATATATATATATATATATATATATATATATATATATATATATATATTTAAAGTAAATGGTTCATTAAAGAATAACTCTCATGAAGGAATATTTTACAAAAAAAATAGATATGTTTTTGGTGATTTTAAAAGAATACCATAGACGTAATTATTTGTAAGCAAAAGACAAACTTTTTTAATTAATTAAGTATACGATTACTTAAGAAAATACAAAAAACATTTTTTTAAATTCTATTACACGTCTGAAATTACAATATACATTTCTGTTGAAAGGTTATTTTAAATGAAAATGTCATAAAAACTGAAGTTTTACAATTATAAAGTGTCATAATGAAATTCCATACTCTATAGAACAGAATTATTGGAAAATGTTATATATAAACCGGTATGTGTATTACGAAAAGACTGCAACTTCAAATCTCTGGCTTACTTATAGAAGATCAAGTTTAATGTCAGGGTACAGAAAATTAATTTTAAAACAAAAACAAAAAATAAAAAATAAAAAATAAATAATAATAATAATAATTAAATAAATAAATAAAATTAAATAAAATAAAAACTTACAATATGAAAATTCTAAATCTAATAAATAAAATTCACTGGGAATAAGAACATACAAATTTTCACTGGTTGACATGATTTGACCACGTCTTTCAAATTTTACAACTAACATTCCCTCTCTTATAACGGGGTTTATTTTCTGCCTTTTGGGGAAAAATATTTGTAATTAAATTAATCGTAAAACAGGAAAAGATGATGGAATCTTTTTTTTTTCTTTAAAGAGAAAGAAACAATTGTTTTAAAAACTGAATTTCAAAAATCTTCAAAATATCATACATCTGTCATAAAGCATTTTTTAAAATTTAATCATTAAATATATTTTTAAAAATGTTTTCTGACAATATACTTTTGGAAAAAATTACATGGGAAACATGTTGACTGAATCATGACTTTATGCAAAATACACAGGATAACTTTGTATACACCCCTAAAATATCCATGTCTTCCTGGATAGAGAGACAGATACAGAGAGAGAGAGAGAGAGAGAGAGAGAGAGAGAGAGAGAGAGAGAATTTATGAGAGAGAGAGAGAGAGAGAGAGAGAGAGAGAGAGAGAGAGAGAGAGAGAGAGAGTTTATGTTTACTGTTAATACAAAAGAGTTTATATTGGGATGTACAATAGAGTATCATTTTTATTTATAACTTAACCTGTGGACTTTAAATAACTTGATTTTTACCTGTCGGAGAAATAACTACCTTCTAAATAAAAACAAAGAAATGTTTACAACTAAGGATAGATAAAGAGAGAGGTTCTCGGTGTACATGTGTATAAAAAAAAAAAACCCATTACATTCAGTACAGATACACACGGCATGATAATGAATGGTCATGAATATGTGGAACAAACTGAAAGCACTCTTACCTATAGTGTGTATAAATAATCCATAAAACTCTCCTAAAATATCCAACTTAAACACATAGCAACACATCATATTCCTTGGTAACTACATTCTGCTTTATATCCTGTGTGAATTAACAGAATTATATTTATCCCTATATAGATAAAAGCCTGTATTTTTCCCTAAATTTCTGATTTTCCTATGCCATACATAAAAATATAAGGAGTTCACCCATTTCTTTCTTTCTTAATACTACCACTACAAGTTGTCAGCATATGTCACGGTCCAACAATTCTCCACTGAATACAAACTACTGAGGGTCATAAACCTAAAAAACCACGTGGTTTGCTCAACTTGAATAGACCCAAAAATAGGAGGTCCTCACAAAGGGGGAAATACCAAAACAAAACAAGTCATATATGGAGCTCTTCTTAATAAAAGTTATTAAGTCATTTCAAATAAAATTAAAAATATTTAAAAATTAAATAAATATTGTAAATTTTAAAAAAATGAATATATAAATGCAAATAAATTTTTTTATTTAAAAAATAAATTATAAAAAATGTTTAATAGGAGAATGTCAAATACACTGTTTGATTGGACCCAAACCATATAAATGAGTTCTCAGTCAACTGTGAACTTAGCCACAAAAACCACTTTGGTCATTTAACAAAACCTATTTCAATGACCATACAGATAAAAAATCGATTGAATGACTACTTGACACAATTTTATTAAATGAGCATTTGACATGATTTATTAAAGAAATATTTTTAAATATTTTTATTTTAATTTTCCAAATTTATTGGATTTTTTTCCCAATTATGTTATTTGTAAGTGAAAACTTGCAGTTTTTATCACTGGTTATTTCATACTCCGAGAAAGTATGCACTTAGTTCTGGGATAGTGGGGGAAAACAGAGTATCAGGAGAAAACCATACACTTTAAACATAAGAATCAAATAGAATCTGCTGAAGCTAACATTTTCTAAACCAGGGAATCTTATTTTCTAATATTTTGATAAAAAGTTCTCTGTTTTTATGCAATTCAGAATTTGTTTTTGCTGGCAAAGTTAACAACTCCAACCAGATGAGGGTTGTCTGACAATTATCAACTCCTTTTCGAGATATTCCTTCATGACAATAGTCAAGATGAAAGAGTTGCAGGGCACCAGTTCTGTACCTAGATGATTACCAGGGGACCAGATCAGTACCTAGATGATTACTACCACTGTGGTAGCTCAGTTGGTAGAGTGTTCGCTCCATAAGTGGAAGATCATGGGTTCAAACCTGACCGGATCAGATCCAAGACTTAAAAGTGGGAAGTGACTGTTCTTTGGCCAAGCACTCATTATGAAATGAAAGTCACAGTTCTAAACGAGGTCCCGTGTCAAGGCGTGGCACGATAAAGAATCCTGCTGTATAAAGCCATCAGGGGAACACATAGGCAAAATTTCTGCACTTTTACCTATAGCCGGCAATGTCTCAATATAAGTGAAATATTCTTGACTTGGACATTAAACACCATTATTCAACTCAACTACACTGATTACAAGTGTTCTTGGGGCACCAGGGAATCAGATCAGTGTCCAGATAATAACCAGGGGACCAGATCAATGCCCATGCAGATAATTACCAGGGAACATGATCTTGTGTTAGCAAATGAAGGTTACCTAACCTAACTAAACCAGGGTTAATCAAACATTTATACAACAGAAAGAAGCTATTCCACAAGTCACTAAAACAATTAGTCATTAAAATTAGGAAAATTTATAAAAAAATTTAAGGAAAAACAGTCAAACTTAGATCTTTTATGTGAAACAAGCAGAGTGCAGTAGAGTAATCATGTTCTTAAACTTTCATTTTAGAGAAAACTGGATTGCATGAAGAAAATGACCAGTTTTTGAAAAACAAACTGACATATAAACTGTCATTATTATGATCATTATGAGTAGGATTTAAACCTCAGCAGTGTGAGGGAGGGGGGTATTCTACCAGACTGCATTAAACCACATATCCATCTTGGCTTCTTACTCTATGGAAAACTGGAATTTGACAAAGTTTCTCAAATGCAGATGTTAACAGGTTTTAATTAAGTACTGCCAAGAGAAGTCACATCAGAAAGTCTCAGATAGAGTTTGAACCCACAACCCTAGTCAATCAGTCAATCAATCAATCAATCAATCAATATAAATAAATAAATAAATAAATAAATAAATAAATAAATAAATCAATCAATCAATCAACATAAATAAATAAATAAATAAATAAATAAATAAATAAATAAATAAATCAATCAATCAATCAATCAATCAATCAACATAAATAAATAAATAAATAAATAAATAAATAAATAAATTCTAAAATAAATAAATAAATAAATAAATAAATTTTTAAAAAGTGACATTTGAAATGGATGGATAACGACCAATTTTCAGAATTTTGTTTTTCATCCCTTCATTTTAAATGTCACTGAAATAAACAATTCAATAATTAAATAACTAATTATAATGAAACAGTCTTACAGAGATAAACTAACAACAAAATATTTAATTTCTGATTTTTTTTTCTCATTTTTTTTATATTGTATATCTGTACTGATAATCAGTAAAAAGGTGTGAAATTTCTCTTATCAGATCCAATAGACAAGTCCCCTATCATACCTCAAGTCAAAATACCTGCTTCTCAGAGCCATTGTTATTCTTTATGGTGAGTTTGAAATATTGGTAGTATAGAATTTCTGATAGGGGACCCAGTACTGATTGTATTAGAGGTGTAAATACCTAAACACCAGCGATAATGATCAAATTTAAAAAAACAATGGCTGACAGGATATGAACACGTTGAAGGAGTCTTCGTTGAAGGAGTCTTCGATAGTCCTTCATTTAAATATCAATGGATTGGGTTGTAATAAAGATTTAATCACAGACTAATTAGTAGAAATGACCTAATAATTGTAATTAAAAATGAGCTAATTAAGGGGGATAAAGACAAAAGAAATCACAGTGATAACAGCTGACATCAATCCTGGACTTACGTAATATCATAAAGTCAGGTATAAAACTTTTAAAAAGGGTTTTATATAATTTAATTCCCTCCATTTCTTTATGCATCATTGAGTAAAATAGTTCCACACAGTTAAATTTTGAACAAAACAAGATGACAAGCCATGATAGAAGGTATTTATAGGGATAATAGTGACAGAAATGTCGCATGTGAACTTAGAGAACTTCATGATAATAATCTGAAACCATGTTTAATGTATGAAACCAGCTGGCAAAGAAATGTTGAAATATCATATACCCGTGAACATCAGCACAAACATATAAATGTTGAAAGATCAGCTAGCATAGAAACGTTGAAATATCATACACCTGTGAACACCAGCACTAACATGTAAATGTTGAAAGATCAGCTAGCATAGAAATGTTGAAATATCATATACCTGTGAACACCAGCACAAACAAACAAAGTTGAAAGATAAGCTAGCATAGTATGTTGAAATATCATATACCCGTAAACACCAACACAAACATATAAATGTTGAAAAATCAGCTAGCATAGAAACGTTGAAATATCATATACCCGTGAACACCAACACAAACATATAAATGTTGAAAAATCAGCTAGCATAGAAACGTTGAAATATCATATACCTGTGAACACCAGCACAAACATATAAATGTTGAAAAATCAGCTAGCATAGAAACATTGAAATATCATACACCAGTGAACACCAGCACAAACATTTATATGATGAAAGATTAACTAGCTTAGAACCTTTGAAAAATCATACACCAGTGAACACCAGCACAAACATACAAAGTTGAAATTTAAGCTAGCATAGAAACGTTGAAATATCATATACCTGTGAACACCAACACAAACATATAAATGTTGAAAAATCAGCTAGCATAGAAACGTTGAAATATCATATACCTGTGAACACCAACACAAACATATACATGTTGAAAGATCAACTAGCATAGAAACGATGAAATATCATATACATGTGAACACAAGCACTAACATTTAAATATTGGAAGTTTGTTTAAAAAAAATCAGCTAGCACATAAAACTCTGAAGTCTTATAAATGCACACACACACACACACACACACACACACACACACACACACACACACACACAAGCAGAGAGAGAGAGTGTGTGAAGTGGAGTTATGTTTTTTTCCACTGTAAAATATTTTCAATTATTTTCAATTATATTAAGGTAGTCAGATCAGTGATGACAGCTGAAACCAGAGAAAATCATGGATCTATGGAAAACCAACGTACAAACTTTGTCATTGTAGTTTCCGTCATAGATGGATTAAAACCTACATGACAAGAGGCATTGTTTTCTGTAAAGTCATATCTTAATAAGGTCTATTTCATATCTAAAACCACCAAATGTCTCTATTTTGTAAATATAACTGTAATTCTCCAAGACAAGCTCTACATAACTTTAATCCAATAAAAAAAATAAGACAAGACAAAATAGTACAAAGATTATAACACATACACACATACACACACACATATATATAAAAGTTATACAGGCAATGCAAATTGTCTTCTAACACACAAGACAGAAAGGCTGATAGTTTTAACACAACATATAGACATCCATTCTTACCTTAATATATGCAAATAGTAAACATGTCACAGTGATTGACGGATGATTCCTTATAAATAGCTGTCACAGTTTAACACCTTAAGGTGTCAAATATGCTTCTTCAGTTGATATATGTTGATATATACACTACCAACAGTTAACTAACTACATCTTAGTAATGACTTCACAAATACATAAAAATATTTATATACTTTTCACGTCTTAAATTTTAATTTTTTACCTTATACAAGAGTATAATTCTGCTAAAGGGAGATATAAGGGCATTCTCTGATATTTCAGTTATCTACAAAGTTTTTACTGCTTAATGACATCTTCATCATGATTTCATATATATATATATATATATATATATATATATATATATATATATATATATATATACCGGTATATATTGCTTGTCCCTTAATGAAAGGCCAATAATTGTCAAAGGGAGATAATCCATCAATAATATTCAAAAAATAATTCACATAAAATGATATAAACTTGTATATATACTTTTGTATATTTTACTTTATGATAAGGTTAGAAATTGTATGTTTTTTGTTTTATTATTAAAATATTGTATTAAAATCTGTTAAAGGGAGATAATTAAGATACGAAGGTATATGGAGGAAATTATTCTTAGTTACTGCTTTTTAGTCAAGAATAAATTTTACTATAAATTTAAATTTCATATTTTCAAAATAAAAAATATTGTAACTCTTTTGAAAAGAAATTCATTCACATGAGAAATAAAAACCTGTTTGATGTGAAAATATGGCCAATATTGCAGGTTTTAAACATCTCAAAAAAAAAAAAAAAATTAAAAGTCTTTCAAGTCAGCTGTTTCAGTAAATGTATTTACCAGTAGATTTTATTTGAATTTAGTGGATAATTCATACGTTAAGTGTTTACATAAGGACAATACTTTGAACACCTCCACTTCGTATTTAACCCCAAACAGCTTAAATCATATTTGTTTAAAGGATTTCATAAGAGGTACTCTTTCAAATTTAAACAAAAACTTTGAAACTTTTAAAAATGAAATTGTCAGATCTCATCTGAGTTAAAAATCTTTAAAAATAAAATTTATAACACTCTGAATTATATGTACCTATAATTTTTAACTTCTTAATTTAACTTTAAGCATATAATTCATACTGAAGGATTTCAGCTAAAACTTCATATTTGTCAAACCAAAAGTTATTTAAGTACCCATCTAAAAGTTTTTGTGACAGTTTCAAATATGAAATATATGTCACAAGTGAAATAGATGTCTAAAATCAACACAAGATGTCAGTGAGATGTCAGCAGAACAGCTCAACTCACCGAGATGTCAGCAGAACAGCTCAACTCAGTGTGATTTTTAGTCCATGATCAGAACTAGCATTAAACAGCATATCTTAAGTTCCTTAGACAATGTTTGTCGAAAAGACAGCACAGTTTACCGGCATATCTAGTCCAGTTAACTATTTCTGTCAGGAAAGCACTTTGGTAGTCTATCAAACAAGGTCTCACAAGAAAAATATTACTTATCAGCTTATTTGATTCATTAAGCAGAAAAGCAAAGTTCACCCACATACAAAATCAAAAAAAAAAAAAAAAAAAAAAAAAGCTGGCATAAAACTGAAATTTACTTGCTCAAATGATCATTGTCTATCTGAAGAAAAACAAAGAACACCAGCATACCAATGCCATGAAACAAGAATTATCAGAAAACAGCATTGCTTACCAGCAAACCAATTCCAGAAAATAAGGATTGTCAGAAAACAGCATTGCTTACCATCATACATATTTCATAGAAAAAGGGCTGCCACTGAAAAAAGCATTGCTTACCAGCATAGCTATTTAATGAAACAGGGGCTTTCACTTAGAATCAGCATTGGTTTCCGGCATATCTACGGTAATTTATTAGTTCAATTTACTGTTTAGAACAGTATAGATTATGAACATATATTACCTTATTTGTGTTCACTTATATTATTAAAAACATTGACTTTTGTACACGCTATATACATTTATATATTTATTAATTTTTTATATTTTATTTATTTATTTATTTATTTATTCTATGGTGTATCCTGTCACTATTATCCTTTTGTTTAATGTAAGTGGAAGGTCGTGGGTTCGAACCCTGGCCGGGTCTGACCCAAGACTTGAAAGTGTGTAGTGACTGTTCTTTCGCCAAAGCACTCGGCATAACAAAATGAAAGTCACGGTTCTTTCGGATGGGAACTTAAAATAAACGAGGTCCCGTGTCATGGCAGGCATGGCACGATAAAGAACCCTGCTGTATACTGCAATCAGCGCAACAAACAGGCAAAATTTCTGCACTTTCGCCTATAGCTGGGGACGTCTTGATATAAGTGAAATATTCTTGACTGGGACGCTAAACACCTTTACTCAACTCAACTCCTTTTGTTTAATAAAAATCAGTATGAGAACTTAGGTACTTCATACATAAATTTTAACAAACTATGTAGTTTATATACAATAAAGTTATTATCATTATTAAAAAATGAAAACAATTATCATAGAAGAAAACTAAAACAGGTAGCTATAGCAACAACTAATTCAACCAATGACACAACACAATACAAATCAACAAGAAAACATTACAAATAACCTTGAATGTCAAAAAACAATCAAACTTTATGAAGTCACAAACCAACAAAAAAATAGATCAAATAACTAATAAATTTACCTAGCATTAGATCCAAAAGTTTTAACAAATAACCTAAAAGGACTTTAAAAAATCCACACATTTTAGTTGAATATAAATTACAACAAATTAAGATGTATATAAAACATGTTATACCTTTGTCATTTAATTTAGTCATTTCACATAAAACCATCAAATTCTCGCCTATAATCCATTAATGTCAACATTTTTTTGTAATTAAATAACTTCTTTTAACAATAATGATCCGAATATCAGTCAATATGAAGTCACTTTTATCTATACGTCACCAGTAACAGATTTTATAAATATGTGAATGACCTACTGAAATCACTTTATATTATATCATTTTTAGCAAGATGTCTCCAGCTACAGTGAGTGAAATCATAAACAAACTATTTCACTTATATCAAGATGTCTCCAACTATAATGAGAAATATCAAACTATTTCATTTATATCAAGCTGTCACAAGCTATAGTCAGTGAAATTAAGAAGTCACCAGCTATAGTGAATGAAATTAAGAAGTCACTAGCTATAGTGAATGAAATTAAGAAGTCACCAGCTATATTAAATAAAATTAAGAACTCACCAGCTATAGTGAATGAAATTAAGAAGTCACCAGCTACAGTGAATGAAATTAAGAAGTCACTAGCTACAGTGAATGAAATTAAGAAGTCACCAGCTATAGTGAATGAAATTAAGAAGTCACCAGCTACAGTGAATGAAATAAAGAAGTCACCAGCTATAGTGAATGACATTAAGAAGTCACCAGCTATAGTGAATGAAATTAAGAAGTCACCAGCTATAGTGAATGAAATTAAGAAGTCACCAGCTATAGTGAATGAAATTAAGAAGTCACCAGCTTTAGCGAATGAAATTAAGAAGTCACCAGCTAAAGTGAATGAAATTAAGAAGTCACCAGCTACAGTGAATGAAATTAAGAAGTCACTAGCTATAGTGAATGAAATTAAGAAGTCACCAGCTATAGTGAATGAAATTAAGAAGTCACCAGCTACAGTGAATGAAATTAAGAAGTCACCAGCTACAGTGAATGAAATTAAGAAGTCACTATCTATAGTGAATGAAATTAAGAAGTCACCAGCTTTAACGAATGAAATTAAGAAGTCACTAGCTATAGTGAATGAAATTAAGAAGTCACCAGCTATAGTGAATGAAATTAAGAAGTCACTAGCTATAGTGAATGAAATTAAGAAGTCACCAGCTACAGTGAATGAAATTAAGAAGTCACTATCTATAGTGAATGAAATTAAGAAGTCACTAGCTATAGTGAATGAAATTAAGAAGTCACCAGCTACAGTGAATGAAATTAAGAAGTCACTATCTATAGTGAATGAAATTAAGAAGTCACTAGCTATAGTGAATGAAATTAAGAAGTCACCAGCTACAGTGAATGAAATTAAGAAGTCACTATCTATAGTGAATGAAATTAAGAAGTCACCAGCTTTAGCGAATGAAATTAAGAAGTCACTAGCTATAGTGAATGAAATTAAGAAGTCAACAGCTATAGTGAATGAAATTAAGAAGTCACTAGCTATAGTGAATGAAATTATATGTGAAAAAGTTTGACACTTATACACTTCTACATGACCAGCTGTAGGAATTGAGACTCTGAGGTCATAATGTTTTATTATGTTAAGATGTCATCAGATGATGTTAGATAAATAAGATTTTGTATTCTGAAGTCATGACTACATCACTAATATTGAGATGTCTCCAGCTATGGTGAGTTTAAGTTTCTTCTGTCATCTCTATCAACCAAAGAACTTTTTTAAAACTCAGAAAACCAAAGTAAAGTTGATATAACACATTTTAATGTCAAAGAAATTTGTTTTACTTACCAAGGTCCATATTAGTTTTTTTTTTTTTTTTTTTTTTTTTTTTTCAAAACATCACAAAAATTTTCTTCTATCTTTTTTTCAACAAAACAATGATACCGGTATTCATAATTCTACAGTAATTTCAGAAAATACTGAGATAGGACTTGAAACTTCCTAACCTGTAACTTCCAAATTTTAAAGAGCGAACACACTACCAACTCAGCAACATCTGTTAATGTGTAATAACTACTGAAAGCAAGAAAACTGGGTGTAGTTGAGTTAACTTCAACATAAATAATTTCAGAAATATTTCAAGCCTTGATTATCAGAAAGGGAAAAAAAATTACAGAAACATATATAAAATAAAAAATAAACAAAAACGAAACCCCAAAACAAAGATAAGAGCCAGAAAAAAAATTTGTGTAAATCTATCGTCATGAGTTATGTGTAAGCTGATCTCAAAGAGAGATTTAATACCTTGAGTTCAGATACTGTAACATTAAGAAAAATTCTTTCTCCTTGCCCGTCTGAAGTGAGAACCATAAGGGACCAGAATGCTCATTAATCATTCATTACTTCCTGTCAGTATCCAGGGAAAATGCCAAAATATTTTTTTTTTTTACAAGCCATACTTAAAAGGGTACAAAGAATCACATTATGTTCATTTTTCTTAACATCTATAATTTTTATTTATTATTATTATTTATTTTAAATTTTCTATTTTATTTATTTTTTTTTATATTTTTTTTTTAAACTTTTTTAATTCTTAATTTTTTTTTTTAATTTTGGAAAAAAAAACTTCAGTCTTTAAACCTACTTGACAATGTTTATAACACACATAATAATAATTATTTAACATACTTATTAATAGTATTCTTCTTTATAACTTTTTCCTATTTAGATTTTGTGTAACCATTTTAAAATGCGATATAATTCATAAGAAAAGAAAGGTTTTTTTTATCTAGTGTTGTTCTTATGTAAAAAGAAAATATTTTGCCTTTTTTTCCCCAAGTTGGCGCTGAAAATCTTGGACATTGTGGGTCAGTTCAAACCCTGTTCTTTCCTTACAAGGCAAATTTACGCATCACAAAGTCTCCTAAGCAACAAGCTAAAATTTACAGTGATGCATTCTTCTAAATTTCTAAAGCACCGTCTAATAGCTGGCAACATCTCAATATAAGTATATATGACCTGTATGTAGGAAAAAGCTTTTTGCTTTCATAACACTATTCATTAAACTCATCCTTAGTTAAAATAATTGTAAAATGTCAAGAAGAAAATTTAAAAAAAAAAAAAAAAATTAATAAATAAAAAATAAATAATAATAGTCTTCAATAAAATAATGATCACATAGCAAAAAGAAAATGATAAATTTTTCATCCTGGGCAAATCAACAATAAAAATAACTATACTGCATCTAAAAGTGACATTAAAATTTTAATTTGCAATTGGTAAAAAGCAATTTAAATCACATTTATTTATATAATGTACATTAACAAACTTGTTCAAGCAATTTTTATTTATTTTATTTGGGTTTTTTTTTTTTCCCTTAGTCTATTTTAAAACCCAGACATAATTTATATTTTTTTTCTCCGCCTAAAACTGCCATATTTGTGTGCTAAACACTTCTGTTTTCATGCAATATCCTTTATACTTCAAAGACATGACAAATTGCATATTTTGTGATAGTTTGCCAGTTGCTATGGTAACAAATCCTGCAGTTACTATGAATTATGGGAGACAGGTGTGTGTCTGTAAAATAAAGAATGTCTGAAGTTCGACCTTACAATTTTACTTTTGTTTCTCTGTAAAATAGCAAATTTTTATTCTTTCTCAGGTTACTTAGTTTTAGTTTATAATTTTCTATATTTCTTTTAAAAAAACAAAAAATACAGGTAAGTTCCTTAATTTTTCAAAAAAAAAAAAGAAAGAAAAAACATCTCAAGTAAATTTTCATTTAAGTATGTTTTTTAGGTCACCTTAAACTTTTATAATTAATACTAATGATAAATTTGTCTATATATAGCAATTTTGGCAGTAGTATTAAATTCTAAGTGATATTATATTTTTAAATTAATTTTTAAATGCAAACATGAAACTATTCATGGTCATCACTACATAATTGCTCCTCTCTCTCTCTCTCTTTCTCTCTCTCTCTCTGTCTTGCTCTCTTTCTTTCTCTCTCTCCACTCACTCTCTCTCTCTCACTCTCTGTCTGACTTGCTCTCTCTCTTCCTCTCTCTCTTTCTCTCTCTCTCTCTCTCTGTCTGTCTTGCTCTCTCTTTCTCTCTCTCTCTCTGTCTGTCTTGCTCTCTCTCTCTCTCTCTCTCTCTCTCTCTCTCTCTCTCTCTCTCTCTCTCTCTCTCGCTCTCACATTCTAACCAATAATTAATAAAGAAGTAACAATCATAATTTGTTCCTGTGTTGATATATTTATATAATTCCCTTCATCACTGTTGATTATACAGATTACACTTTATATATAACTTACCTTATCTAGCAGGTGTTACTTTATAATCTTCATATATCTGAAAATACAGAAAATACAAAAAAATATATTTATCATCAGGTGATCTAAAATTGTTAACCTTTTTGGAGTCACTTCTGGTCATATTGACAATCCCCTTTAATATCTTCGGCAATCTTATAAGCCCTCTTCATTTTCAATCTTAAAAGACCAAGAAACAATTTTATGAACATCCAAAAACAAGGACTCACATTGCCAGGTGGTTTAAAACTAATATCATCAGATTACACTACCTATTACTGCTTAGGTTAAAATAAAACTCAGGCAGATCTTAATGTGAGAAAGCTTGTTTGTTAACTTGTAAGATTTAAAGTTCACACCATTCAAAAACTATCTGCCTTGATTTAAGTGAAATAACCCTGACTGGAAGTAAAACACCATTCCCTACGACTATTTTCTGGACCTACAGTTTGTGTTTTCCTTCTGTTATTTAAACATTTTTGTAATGAAGATAACAAAACATAGGTGTGAAAATAACTGTATTTTTATATCTACCAGTATATCAAAGTGATATTAAGATGGCCTGATATATCAGGGGACACAACTCCTACAATTCTACTTTCACTTTTGATGGTATTTAACATAAGGCCTATCATATATAAACAGGTAATCACTATCAGCTAGAAATGTCAATCAAACCACTACAATAAACACAGCTTAGATTTTAATCTGTGGATTTTTTTCTTAATCAAACACATCAAATAACTATGGTAACATGTTTCAACGTTTGTTTTCACATGTAACTATGTCACTTTTTACTTTTTTCTGTGATTTTTACTGAAGTGTATTAATTATTATCTTAGAAACTTTATATTCTAAGACAGAATGATAAAAAACTGTGTTATTTTATTTTTCTTTAATTTTTTTCTTCTTTCTTTCTTAAGATTTTCATTGAATTTATTTTTCTTCTTCTTTCTTTCTTACGGTTTTTATTAAATTTATTTTCTATGATTTGTAAGATAAACTGATACAAAGCATATATATTTGTTTCTTTTTAAATAAAACTATAAACTGGCCCAAGTTTCGAATACCTTGACTAAGATTTTCCGTAATTTAAATTTAGCAAATTTTTTGGCAATCTTTTATAGTACTAGAATTAAAACTTTTAATGAATTTAGAATTGAGATAAAATGAGTTTGAGGTCACATATTGAAATTCGAAAAATCATGACAATTAACAAAATAATTGGGATTTCAAATTTTCTAGATTAAAATTAAGAAAATCTTAATTAAGGAATGGTCTTGAAACTGGGGCCTGGTGTCTAAAACTTACCACCTTTCAAACTAAATTTTTTTTGTGTGTGTGTTTTAGAATAGTGTTCAGTTTATTCACCAGATAATCAATTTAAATTACAGCCAACAATAATTTCTGTAACATTACAACTCTGTTTATTACAGCATGAAGAATCACAACTGAAAAGTTCTAATTAGCTGTATGGTATGGTGGTATGGATTGGGAACAATCTTGTCTTCAAAGCCATTAATAAAAACATGGTTCTTGTCATAATCTTAAGGGCATTTTAGTCTATTAGGAGTCACTTGTAACAGCCTGACCCTTGTCATGAGCTAGGGCATTTTAGCAAAAGGGGGAGTCACTTGTATCAGCCTGACCTTTGTCATGATCTTAAGGGCATGTTAGCAAAAGGGGGAGTCACTTGTATCAGCCTGACCCTTGTCATGACCTAGGGCATTTTAGCAAAAGGGGGAGTCACTTGTATCAGCCTGACCTTTGTCATGAGCTAGGGCATTTTAGAAAAAGGGGGAGTCACTTGTATCAGCCTGACCTTTTCCATGAGCTAGCGCATTTTAGCAAAAGGGGGATTAACTTGTATCTGTCCCGTGTAATGAGCTAGGGTATTTTAGCAAAAGGGGGAGTCACTTGTATCAGCCTGATCCTTGTGAGAAGCTACAGCATTTAAGTAAATGGAGAGTCACTTGTATCAGCCTGATCCTTGTGAGAAACTACAGCATTTAAGTAAATGGAGAGTCACTTGTATCAGCCCGATCCTTGTGATAAGCAAGGGCATTTAAGTAAATGGGGAGTCACTTGTATCAGCCTGATCCTTGTGATAAGCAAGGGCATTTAAGAAAATGGAGAGTCACTTGTATCAGCCTGATCCTTGTGATAAGCAAGGGCATTTAAGTAAATGGAGAGTCACTTGTATCAGCCTGATCCTTGTGATAAGCAAGGGCATTTAAGTAAATGGAGAGTCACTTGTATCAGCCTGATCCTTGTGATAAGCAAGGGCATTTAAGTAAATGGAGAGTCACTTGTATCAGCCTGATCCTTGTGAGAAACTACAGCATTTAAGTAAATGGGGAGTCACTTGTATCAGCCTGATCCTTGTGAGAAACTACAACATTTAAGTAAATGGGGAGTCACTTGTATTAGCCTGAGCCTTGTGAGAAGCTACAGCATTTAAGTAAATGGAGAGTCACTTGTATCAGCCTGATCCTTGTGAGAAACTACAACATTTAAGTAAATGGGGAGTCATGTGTATCAGCCTGATCCTTGTGAGAAACTACAACATTTAAGTAAATGGGGAGTCACTTGTATCAGCCTGATCCTTGTGAGAAACTACAACATTTAAGTAAATGGGGAGTCACTTGTATCAGCCTGATCCTTGTGAGAAGCTACAGCATTTAGGTAAATGGGGAGTCACTTGTATCAGTCTGATCCTTGTAAGAAGCTACAGCATTTCAGTAAATGGGGAGTCACTTGTATCAGCCTGATCCTTGTCATAAGCTAGGGGCATTTCAACAAAGTGGAGCATCAGCAATGTACAGATGGAAAAAACTTATGAATTTTATATACATTTGCCAAAAATATCATGTTCCAAATAAAAAGCAAAAAATGAATATATCTTTGTACATCTTTATAATATATGTTAGAAAATACATGGAAAAATTCTAATGAACTCAACACCTGTGGCAAAATGAAAAAAAAAAATGAAATATTAGTTTCATTGGCAAAGACATAAGTCATGTCCCAGCCAGCTCTGTGAAATGAGAACAAATATCTTTAAGACTGAGAATTTTCTGGTGTGATTGTAATGTATCAACATCTCAGTGTGACAACTGAAGAAATTTCTACCAGTCTCAAAATACATCATTAACTGGCATGTCGTAAAATGTAGACAGACACAGTGTATCTGGGTTCAATTTTGATATATATACATGGATTAATTCAACTTGTTTTGATATACTGAATGTTGGTATTTACACTGATATTTACCTTAAAAAAACTTAACATTTTTCTATTGGATTTTTGGAGATTAACCTATTTTATCTACAAAATTTCACCAAAAACCGACTGCTTCATTATGAACAAAAGAATCTTGTCTGGGGTATATAACACCATTACTTAATTCTATAAATGCAAAGTTCTGGGAGGATTTAATCTTGATATCCGGGTTGACCAGAAAATTAAAGAGCTGTGAACATGCTTTTGAAAACTCGGCCAACAAGGCCACCCCACCCTACCGACCAACAAGTCCCCCTCCCCATCCCACCCCACCCTCTCAATTTTAAATTTCTAATTATACCAGTATACATATATATATTTAGACTAATTTTAGACATCTAAACTTTGACAATATAATTATTTCATTAGGATTAACAAATGTATATTTTATCAAAATAGTTAACAGATCTTATTTTACACTATGCCAACAGAACTATGTTTTAATTCAAGAAAAAATCTACAAAAGCCATCAATCTATGACATGCCAAATCACCAGGAAGCTTTACTTTTACAAAGAGGCAAATAATATAGCCAAGGCATAGTCAAGTTACAAAATTCCATTTTTTTAAAAAAAAATCAAGTGATCTATCAACCTGAATCGTATATTAAAAACCGATATATATACCCAGTAACTTGTTGATATTTTTATCAAAAAGTACATCTTATTCTTTCTATTATAATATACGGGCACCTTGCAGTGCAAAATTATCAATGTGAACTCGTCAATGACACACCTGGATAAAAATTTTATACTGGCCCCAAATCTTTTTAACTTGTATAAAAAAAAACCTTGACAAAATACAAACTCTCCAATTATTAAATCTACAGATTTAAATATTACTTCACTCATATTGAGACGCCACCAGCTAAAACTTGACAATGACAAACCTGAAAAGAATTTTACTGGCCCCAAATCTTCTTTATTTATATTTAATAAAAACAACCTTGATAAAATACAAACTTTCCATTAATAATTACATATTCAGATTTTAATATTACTTCACTCATATTGAGACGCCACCAGTTAACTTAATTGACAATGACAAACCTGAACAGAATTTTACTGGCCACAAATCTTCTTTATTTATATTTAATAAAAACAACATTGATAAAATACAAACTTTCCATTAATAATTACATATTCAGATTTTAATATTATTTCACTAATATTGAGACGCCACCAGCTAAAGTCAACAATGACTCACCTGGACACAATATTATGACCTTATGTCTTTCATTAACTTATAATATATACAATAAACATCTAAAATGATTTACAAAAATTCCATAAATGAATAAATCATCCAATACTTTAAACTTTTGTACTTATATCAAGATGTCACCAGTTAAATCTCAAAATAAACACATCATTAAATTGTGAGTCTGACTGACTCCAAAATTTGTAAAATAACACCTTCAGAAACCCTGACGCATGGCACTGGGATTTGAGTAATGATGACTTTCTACCTAGTCAAGGTTCTCTCTTTATTGTGGCATTCAGTTCTAAGATGGTGTAGGGACACTGTATAGAACTCCGAGGACATGTTCAACCTTCTGTAAACAATATGACAAACATTCCAACATTATAGGATCTGCCAATGTGGAATTCAAACCTCTGGGCATGAGAGATGATTAGACTGGTAACAGCATGCCTTAGACCATTTGTTTTATCAGCTTTTCAACACTTATATTTAGATGTCACCAGCTAAAACTTACTGGTATTATCATATCTGTTAGTTGTTTTCTGATGTGCGTAAAATATCATAACAAAAAGGTATACGATAAGTTAGCAGAGTTTTTGAAAATGATATATACCCGTATATAAGAATTTAAATAAATATAGATAATAACCTACATTGAAATAATATATAAATGCTATTATGTAAATAATTATATAATATGTTTGAACTGTATAGCTCATTCTGTCAGTTTGTTATTGTCATGTTACATTATGTGAATATATGACATATTATCGTCTAATGTACCACATATGTGGCTCAGTGAATAAAAAAACTGAATTGAATTAAATTATTGAGATATCCGGATATTCTGATAATACTTCATTGCACTTTTCTATAGGTTACACTTAATAAACTTTGAACATACATGTATACATACAATTTTTTTTCAATATCTGCAGAGGAGAAAAAAATTACTGAATTGAAGAACAAGATGTGAACAAATTACATGTTTATGAAACATTATAAGTATTCAACAATGCAATCTTTATACACAGGTAAAAATACACAGGTGTTCATAAAAAGTTTTTTTTTAGATTTTTACCTGCACAGTAAATATATGACACAATATCAAACTAATAAGTCATAAAAATTTCAAAAATCCCAATTTGCCGAGTACGATTCAAACTATTCGACAATCTGACAAAAAGGTTTTTAAGATGTAATATACGGAATATGAATTAAATTTGTCTGATTCAATACATGTCACTTCATACATAATTACTGATTTAAAAGTATATTTAATACATAATTTTTGTGAGAAATAATTAGCTTGGTTAAAATATATTTACAAAAAGTTATGGGAAAAGGTGTCTACCCAAGGTTGTTAATACATAATCTTATAGAAAGTGTCTACCTGTTTACAAAAAGTTATGGGGAAAGGTGTCTACCCAAGGTTGTTAATACATAATCTAATAGAAAGTGTCTACCTGTTTACAAAAAGTTATGGGGAAAGGTGTCTACCCAAGGTTGTTAATACATAATCTTATAGAAAGTGTGTACCTGTTTACAAAAAGTTATGGGGAAAGGTGTCTACCCAAGGTTGTAAATACATAATCTAATAGAAAGTGTCTACCTGTTTACAAAAAGTTATGGGGAAAGGTGTCTACCCAAGGTTGTTAATACATAATCTTATAGAAAGTGTCTACCTGTTTACAAAAAGTTATGGGGAAAGGTGTCTACCCAAGGTTGTTAATACATAATCTTATAGAAAGTGTCTACCTGTTTACAAAAAGTTATGGGGAAAGGTGTCTACCCAAGGTTGTTAATACATAATCTAATAGAAAGTGTCTCCCTGTTTACAAAAAGTTATGGGGGAAGGTGTTTACCCAAGGTTGTTAATACGTAATCTTATAGAAAGTGTCTACCTATTTACAAAAAGTTATGGGGAAAGGTGTCTACCCAAGGTTGTTAATACATAATCTAATAGAAAGTTTCTCCCTGTTTACAAAAAGTTATGGGGGAAGGTGTCTACCCAAGGTTGTTAATACATAATCTTATAGAAAGTGTCTACCTGTTTACAAAAAGTTATGGGGAAAGGTTTCTACCCAAGGTTGTTAATACATAATCTAATAGAAAGTGTCTACCTGTTTACAAAAAGTTATGGGGAAAGGTGTCTACCCAAGGTTGTTAATACATAATCTTATAGAAAGTGTCTACCTGTTTAAAAAAAAGTTATGGGGAAAGGTTTCTACCCAAGGTTGTTAATACATAATCTAATAGAAAGTGTCTCCCTGTTTACAAAAAGTTATGGGGGAAGGTGTTTACCCAAGGTTGTTAATACATAATCTTATAGAAAGTGTCTACCTGTTTACAAAAAGTTATGGGGGAAGGTGTCTACCCAAGGTTGTTAATACATAATCTTATAGAAAGTGTCTACCTGTTTACAAAAAGTTATGGGGAAAGGTGTCTACCCAAGGTTGTTAATACATAATCTTATAGAAAGTGTCTACCTGTTTACAAAAAGTTATGGGGAAAGGTGTCTACCCAAGGTTGTTAATACATAATCTAATAGAAATTGTCTACCTGTTTACAAAAAGTTATGGGGAAAGGTTTCTACCCAAGGTTGTTAATACATAATCTAATAGAAAGTGTCTACCTGTTTACAAAAAGTTATGGGGAAAGGTGTCTACCCAAGGTTGTTAATACATAATCTTATAGAAAGTGTCTACCTGTTTACAAAAAGTTATGGGGAAAGGTGTCTACCCAAGGTTGTTAATACATAATCTAATAGAAAGTGTCTACCTGTTTAAAAAAGTTATGGGGAAAGGTGTCTACCCAAGGTTGTTAATACATAATCTAATAGAAAGTGTCTACCTGTTTAAAAAAGTTATGGGGAAAGGTGTCTACCCAAGGTTGTTAATACATAATCTTATAGAAAGTGTCTTCCTGTTTACAAAAAGTTATGGGGAAAGGTGTCTACCCAAGGTTGTTAATACATAATCTAATAGAAAGTGTCTACCTGTTTACAAAAAGTTATGGGGAAAGGTGTCTACCCAAGGTTGTTAATACATAATCTAATAGAAAGTTTCTACTTGTTTACAAAAAGTTATTGGGAAAGGTGTCTACCCAAGGTTGTTAATACGTAATCTTATAGAAAGTGTCTACCTGTTTAAAAAAAAGTTATGGGGAAAGGTGTCTACCCAAGGTTGTTAATACATAATCTTATAGAAAGTGTCTACCTGTTTACAAAAAAGTTATGGGGAAAGGTGTCTACCCAAGGTTGTTAATACATAATCTAATAGAAAGTGTCTACCTGTTTACAAAAAGTTATGGGGAAAGGTGTCTACCCAAGGTTGTTAATACATAATCTTATAGAAAGTGTCTACCTGTTTACAAAAAAGTTATGGGGAAAGGTGTCTACCCAAGGTTGTTAATACGTAATCTTATAGAAAGTGTTTACCTGTTTACAAAAAGTTATGGGGAAAGGTGTCTACCCAAGGTTGTTAATACATAATCTTATAGAAAGTGTCTACCTGTTTACAAAAAAGTTATGGGGAAAGGTTTCTACCCAAGGTTGTTAATACATAATCTAATAGAAAGTGTCTCCCTGTTTACAAAAAGTTATGGGGGAAGGTGTTTACCCAAGGTTGTTAATACGTAATCTTATAGAAAGTGTCTACCTGTTTACAAAAAAGTTATGGGGAAAGGTGTCTACCCAAGGTTGTTAATACATAATCTAATAGAAAGTGTCTCCCTGTTTACAAAAAGTTATGGGGGAAGGTGTTTACCCAAGGTTGTTAATACATAATCTTATAGAAAGTGTCTACCTGTTTACAAAAAGTTATGGGGGAAGGTGTCTACCCAAGGTTGTTAATACATAATCTTATAGAAAGTGTCTACCTGTTTACAAAAAGTTATGGGGAAAGGTGTCTACCCAAGGTTGTTAATACATAATCTTATAGAAAGTGTCTACCTGTTTACAAAAAGTTATGGGGAAAGGTGTCTACCCAAGGTTGTTAATACATAATCTAATAGAAATTGTCTACCTGTTTACAAAAAGTTATGGGGAAAGGTTTCTACCCAAGGTTGTTAATACATAATCTAATAGAAAGTGTCTACCTGTTTACAAAAAGTTATGGGGAAAGGTGTCTACCCAAGGTTGTTAATACATAATCTTATAGAAAGTGTCTACCTGTTTACAAAAAGTTATGGGGAAAGGTGTCTACCCAAGGTTGTTAATACATAATCTAATAGAAAGTGTCTACCTGTTTAAAAAATTAGGTGGGAAGGTGTTAACAAACACATATCTGTGTGTCTTTCTATCTTTCATTATGATTTTTTTCTCCATCTTGTCATTTTGTCTTTCTATCTTTGTTTGTCTTTATCCCTATCTTTCTTTCTTTTTATTTATTTGTCTATTGTATCTTTTTTTCTCTATACTTGTTATATTTTACTTTTTCTTTCTATCATTTATAACTTAGTATTTTGATTCTTTCACTTGTTTTCATATAGGATTTTGTTTAAGAAAATATCTCATAAGTATTTATAAAAATATTCCTATATACACCCATAAACAAACTACCTAAGTAGCTGGTATATTTGTGTCATCCCTATTGTGTAAGAATACAAGATCGAGTAACAATAATAATTGTGTGTAACCGCGCGTGTGTAAATACGTTAACGATACTATGTGCTGTTTTGTCGTCCTCATCCCAGGCGTGAATAAACATTAGTAAAATACATGTTATATAATACAGTGTCTTTTGTTTAAAATTGTTAACAAGAAAGAGAATGCCTGTGTCAAATAATATGTGTGCATGTTTATCCATTCAGAATTCTCTTTTTGACAAGGTGGCTCATACCCTTGAAAAACGTTTTTAAACTTACTCTTTCTGTTATCATTATTATTTACATTCAGAATTTTGATGTTTGAATAGTTAAAACTTGTGAAAAATAAACACAGTATGGAAGAAAACTTTTTTTTAAATGAACTATTGCATGTATCAGTTAATTTAACTTATAAAACAAAAAGTGTATGGTGAAAAACCAATGACAGTTCAACATGTCTAGCGAAAAAACATATCACAGTTCAAAGTGTCTGGTGAAAAACTTATGGCAGCTAAAAGTGTCTGGTGAAAAACCTATGACAGTTCAAAATGTTTGGTGAAAAACCTATGACAGTTCAAAGTGTCTGGTGAAAAACCTATGGCAGTTCAAAGTGTCTGGTGAAAAACTATGGCAGTTCAAACTGTCTGGTGAAAAACCTATGGCAGTTTTAAATATCTGGTAAAAAACCTATGGCAGTTTAAAGTGTCTGGTGAAATACCTATGGCAGTTCAAAGTGTCTGGTGAAAACCTATGGCAGTTCAAAGTGTCTGGTGAAAAACCTATGGCAGTTCAAAATATCTGGTGAAAAAACTATGGCAGCTAAAAGTGTCTGGTGAAAAACCTATGACAATTCAAAGTGTCTGATGAAAAACCTATGGCAGCTCAAAGTGTCTGGTGAAAAACCTATGGCAGTTCAAAATATCTGGTGAAAAACCTATGGCAGTTCAAAATATCTGGTGAAAAACCTATGGCAGTTCAAAGTGTCCGGTAAAAAACTTATGGCAGTTCAAAGTGTCTGGTGAAAAACCTATGACAGTTCAAAATGTCTGGTGAAAAACCTATGACAGTTCAAAGAATCTGAGGAAAAATCTATCATGGTTCATTGTCTGATGAAAATCTTTTGATTGTCCAAAGTGTCTAGTGCCCCATAAAATACATTGAGATCTGTTTTATAACATGGTTTATTTTTTTTCCAAAATGGCATCAAAATATTGAATTATAAATAGTCTTGTCATTTTAAACAAATGAAACTGCGTTAGACACAAGTCATATGAGCTATTGAGCTTGACTTCTTGTTTTTCAGAACTTTCACATCTTTTTTTAACACCCATGGTGTTTGGATAATAAATAGCTAGCTTATGATGTCATTTTAGAAAAAAAAACTTGGAAAACAAAAAAATAATTGAAGTAGTACTGTTGTACATAATATTTTGCCACCGAGGAAAAAAAGATCAATTTAACAAGTTTTTTAGTTTTCTCTGGTAAATCCAGTTTCCTGCAACATTCATAAACTGACCACCTTCATACAAGCAAAATAATCTTGAAATAAACCAACTGACCATCACATACCCCCCCTCCTTATAGAGGGGCCTTGGTGGCCGAGTGGTCTAAAAAGAGCGTGATTATGGATCACAGCGCCTTTCTGCCTGGGTTTGAATCTCACTCTTGACTGATCCTAGTGTGAGAAAGTTTGTCAGTTTGCTTGCCAAAGGTCTGTGGTTTTCTCTGGGCACTTTGGTTTCCTCCACCATCCCAGAAATGGCCACCTCATATAAGTGAAAGAATCCTGACTGGGGCATAAAACACCATTACTTAACTCCACCCCTCCTAATAGAGTTTATAGATGACTAGAGCCACCTTAAAAATAAAACTAAGTTCTTACCTTATGTTTAGGTATGTTAAAAAAGACAGGTGAAGCAGAAACAAATCTGTTTACCTGAAAACAGACAAATAAAAACAAACTATTAATCTTCACATTCTGCTGTAACTTAAAAACCTAAAATATTCCATATTCATCAAAAAACCTTTTAAAGAATTAGACAGCTTGTTTCTTTAGACTAAATGTGTCTTGTTTCCAAACAGTTTTAGAGATTTGGTTTTGAAATTAAAACTTAATTTGAAAGTATTATTTAAATTAAGTATTGCTTGCAACAACATATATTTATTTCAATGTTCAATAAAGAGATTTGCTGCATAGTGAGAATTTGTTTTTGTTGGATTTCTTGTTCATTAGGATTTTGTTTAAGACAGGTTTCCTGTCCACAAGATTTTGTTTTAGACAGGTTTCCTGTTCACAATATTTTGTCTTAGACAGGTTCCCTGTTCGTTTAGATTGTTTTGGACAGGTTTCCTGTTCATTTAGTTTGTTTTAGACAGGTTTCCTGTTCATTTAGAACTTGTTATAGACAGGTTTCCTGTTCATTTAGAACTTGTTATAGACAGGTTTCCTGTTCATTTAGAACTTGTTATAGACAGATTTCCTGTTCATTTAGAACTTGTTACAGACAGATTTCCTGTTTATTAAGGTTTTGATTCAGTCAGGTTTCCAGTTCATTTTAGAGATTTTCTGCTCATACAAAATCTGATTTTAACAGGTTTCCTGTTAATTCAAGGTTCTTTACAGACAGGGATCCTGTTCTTTGTTTAAGGTGTTTATTTAAGTTTCATTGTGGATAAGACTTAGACAAGAGATTTGATTCAAACATGGGTCATTCTTCCATACATAAACTTTCATATATATTATCAGAAGTTAAATATTGTCATCACATTCAGAAACATCCTCAGAGAGAATTTAAAATGAAAAATATTGATCAAGGCATTGTAGTATTGTTATTTAACAATTCAATAACATAAAAGTCCTTAAATAATAAACCTGTTAATTAATATGAAGGAATGAATGCGGAAACAACAGCTGAGATGGGCAATAAATCAGTATTCATGATTAACCAACCAACACATTTACAATATTAAATCACTTCACAAATAAAACCCTATTGAATGCACAAAAAAAAAAAAACAATTTCTAGTCAGATTACATCATTTTCTTTTTTAATTTTACAAAAATCTTCAAAGCAATTACGACCAATTATTCACAGCAACACAATGACAGAACAACATAGTTAAACAAGTTAATTACATAGAATTAAAATTAATTGCTCCTTAATGAATGCATCTGATTCCTTTTATAGCCTGGAAGTTCACAAGTTGAAGTTTAGAATCCTTAATTAAAGTCTTATTCACAAACCCTCAGTTATCTAGGAATTAATGATGCCAGCAGTTCTGTAAAATTTCTGCATGGATATTACTCTTAAATTAAATTGGTTTTCCTTCATAACTAAGTATGTTTATTATGCAAAGAGATCAGTGAGTGATTGAGGGAGGGAGGGAGGGAGGGAGGGAGAGAGGGAATGGGTAGGTAAGTGAGTGGGGGAGGGAGCAAGGGAGGAAGTGGAGTGCAGTGGAGTGGAGTTATGGTGTTTTATGCCCCAGTCAAGATTCTTTCACTTATTTTGAGGTGGTCAGTTCTGAGATGGTGGAGGAAACCGGAGTGCCAGGTGAAAACAATGACCTTCGGCAAGGGAACTGACAAACTTTCTCACTCTAGGATCTGTCCAGAGTGGGATTTGAACCCAGGCAGTGAGAGGGGCTGTGATCTGTAAGCGCACACTTTAGACCACTCTGCCACCAAGGCCCCCTGCAAGGGAGGAAGTGAGTAAGGGAGTGAGTGACTTGATAAGTGAATAAGTGAGTGAGAAAATGATTTTGTGATTGAGTGAATAAGTGAGAGAGTAAAGGAGTGTGTTTGAGTAAATGAGTGAGAGGTTCAGTAAATGTGAGAGAGTAAGCATAAAGTAAACAATGAGTAGGGAATGAATAAAGAATAAGTGAGCTATGGTATGTTGTTTTGTGGCTTCAGGGAGCTTTGCTGTCATTCTGGTTTAAGGGAATATTATTCCTTTTAGTGTTTTAGAAAGATTATTATCTATGGGGTTTAGCAAGCTATTTTGGGGTTTGATGAGCTATTTTACCTCGGGAGTCCTGTACCAAATGTGTTGTCTTGGAGGTCTGGTGAGCTATAAGCATTGTTGTCATAGGAATTTTTGGGCTGTTGTCTTTGGGTCTACTTTAGCTATTTTACCTTGGGAGTCCTGTACCCTGTGTTGTCTAATGGAGGTCTGGTGAACTATAAGCATTGTTGTCATAGGGATTACTGGGCTTTTGTTTTTGGGTCTACTTGAGATATGTTACTTTGGGAGTCCTGTACCCAATGTGTTGTGTTGGAGGTTTGATTAACTATAAGCATTGTTGTCATAGGGATTACTGGGCTTTTGTTTTTGGGTCTACTTGAGATATGTTACCTTGGGAGTCCTGTACCCAATGTGTTGTGTTGGAGGTCTGGTGAGCTATAAGCATTGTTGTCATAGGGATTACTGGGCTTTTGTTTTTGGGTCTACTTGAGCTATGTTACGTTGGGAGTCCTGTACCAAATGTGTTGTCTTGGAGGTCTGGTGAGCTATAAGCATTGTTGTCATGGGATTACTGGGCTTTTGTTTTTGGGTCTACTTGAGCTATGTAACCTGGGAGTCCTGTACCCTGTGTTGTCTAATGGAGGTCTGGTGAATTATGAGCATTGTTGTCATAGGGATTACTGGGCTTTCGTTTTTCGGTCTACTTGAGCTATGTAACCTTGGGAGTCCTGTTCTCTGTGTTGTCTAATGGAGGTCTGGTGATCTGTAAGCATTGTTGTCTTAGGGATTGCTGGGTTTTGTCTTTGGGTCTACTTAAGCTATGTTATCCCAGGAATCTGATGAACTAGTTGTATTGAGAATTTGTTATGCTATTAAGGATCTTGACGACCATGTCGTCTTGAAGGTGTGTTAGTCTATGTTATTTAGGTTCCCTATTTGCTTTGCTGTCATGGGATACACTGAGCTAAATTGTATTGGGGCTCTAATGAGCTATACTGTGTATGATATCCTGTGACCTTCCTTGTCTTTTGACTTTGTTGTGCTAGGTTGTCTGTGGGATTGGTTGAGTAACTTTGTCTTGGTGGGAGGAAGGGAAGTGAAGGTGGAAGGGAGGGAAGAACGGAGGGGAGTGAAGGAGATAAGGAGTGAAGAAAGAGGTAAATCTAATGAACAATGTTGTATTCTTAAGCCTCTAAAGTCTCTAATTTGTTTACTGGGATGTAAAACCCTATCAATCAATCAATCAATCAATCAATCAATTTAACTTCTTTTATATCATTTACCTTTAAAATCCAGTGAAAAGAATAAAAACTTTCACAAAATGAAGAAAAAACAATACTGGTCCAATGAAATAATATCCTTGATGAACACCTAAGTCAATCAATATCCTGATCTGAAACATTCACTAAATACAACACTTCTAGACTGTTTATAAGTGACACAATATCTATCATGTATAAGGTAACAAAATTAATTCCAACAATTTCCATAAATGTATTCTTGATCACGTAATTTTTCAATCTACATCAAAGGTTAAATAGCAAGTTATGAATAAAGTCTCCAGCTCAATCTACAAGTTTAATACAGTCATCAATCAATTTCTATCCCTATTTTTTTTTCCTGAGTTGACATTTTAATCATTCACACATATTAATATAACAAACAAGAATTCCTCTTTAAACAATAAATTGATAAAGCAGGTGTTGTAAAAATTCAATTTTCTTCTATAAATGTTTTTTTACAAATTTCCTTAACTTACATTAAAATTCTACATGTACTTCGACTATTCTTTCCCATAACTTTCCACGTAATTGAAAATCGGTCTTAATATGAACAATTATTTCACATTCAAATCAAAGCACGAGACATCATCAACATGCAAAAAGCACGATAACTATACACAAAAATTATTTAAAAATTCTAAACCTAAATACCTTCAGTAAAGATTTTTTTTTTTGCACATTTAAAATTCAGACAAACTTGTTGATCATTAAAGTCAACAAGTTGCACTGAGATTACTCGGGAATATTTTCAAACATCCTTTGTGGAACGATAGGTATAATACAGTGACATTTGACATAGTAAAACCCATTTACACGATTTTCCCATTCAGAGACAACCAAGCAATATCCAATGCAGGTGTAGACTGCTAATCCTATTAATATAGAAATAAAGAGGGATTTTTATCCTGAATTAGTCTTCCTTAACAATACTAAAATCTGGCCATTATATCAATCAGGATAAAAATGGCCTGCTGTTCATTCTATGTAGAGAAAGCAGACATAGAGATAAGAGATTTACAGTCCAACAAAGCAAACTCCCAATTAAATGGCATTCCTAAAGCAACTAAAGGCTGTTGAGGGGATTTAATTCAAAACAAGGCTCTTTGAGGCTTATTCTAAAACACTTACAGAAGAAAGCGATTCAACTGTATCTATGAAAGCAGTTTTACTTTTGTTATGTATTGTCAATGCTCTATGGGACATCCCCCTCGCCTCATTGAGCATTATGACAAGAGTAATTAAATTCTCCAACCAACTAGAAACTTGTTTTCAACCAGAAAACTAAAAGGCTCTTTGAGAAAACTAAATTTGACAGACTTAACAAGTTTCATTTAATAAATACCCTAAGAAGATACAATCAACTGATGGAATTAGTTTTGGACAATTTTTTAATTACCCAAACAGATACATTTACCCAGTAACATTCAGACATCATAAATCCTATACAAGTATATAAAACATTATATTACCTTTACATCCTCCTCGGGATTATCAGGGTTGACTAATGAAAGGTAGTGAAGTGGAATTATAATGCTTTATAACCCAGACAAAACTGAGCTAAGGTTTTTATCTATTATTATTATTATTATTATTATTATATATATAAGATACCAAGATATCAAGAGTGTTATTAGTTCTTGGATGTTAGAGGAAACAAGAGTGCCATCCCCAAAACAACCCCCCCTCCCCCCCCCCCCCCCCCCCCCCCCCGCCCCCAACCCAAACAAAAAAAAAAAAAATAAAACAAACAAGTTCATTTCTTCAAAATGTACATTTTCATATAAAATATGCATTTTTACTAAGAAATACTAAAATTGCAGGTATTAAAATGTTGCAGAGAAATATGTAAACACTTTTGAAGTAATAGCACTATTTCTTTTGGTATAAATTTATTATTATTAACTTGCTATTCTTAAACCATAATATAAAAACATGTAGCAAACTTTAACGCAAAAGGTTAACATTGTGTTCTAGATAAGTTTTCTGGTCAATAAATTATGTAAAAACATATACACATGTTTAAAAATAAATTAGAATAATAATTTCTTTAAAATAGAATGAAAAATTCTGAAGAATTTTAACTGTTTGAAAAACTTTAACAGAAAAACTTAACATTGTACTTGTGACAGACGAAGGGACAGATGGACTAACGGACGAATGGACAAACAGACAGAACCCATTTCTATATCTCCCCCCCCAACTTCGTTGGAGCGGGGGATAACTAGCAAACTTCCTAACATAATGATATGTGGCAGTAGGTTTGAACCTAGTTGGTTAGCAATGCTTAATCAGTAAGCATGGTCTTTAGTCCATTTGGCCACCAAGGCACTGACTAATGAAATAGATAAGAATTTAAAAATGTTCGTTTGAATTATACAGTAAAAACTACTCACTGAAACCATTAATTCTGTCAGAGTTTGGCATTATAAATGGACCTAAAATTGCAGGAGGCTGAAAATGGACAAAATCATATAAGAAATTGGATTTGGAATATGTGAGATAGCAAAGTGAAGGAGTGGAGTGGAGTGGAGTAATCGCTCCAATCAAGATTCTTTCACTTATTTTGAGGCAGTCAGTTCTGGGATGGTGGAGGAAACCATAGTGCCCAGAGAAACCACCTACCTTCAGCAAGTGAACTGACAAATTTTCCCATGCTAGGATCTGTCCTGAGTGGGATTCGAACCCAGGCTGTGAGAGGCACTGTGATCCGTAAGTGTGAGCTTTAGACCATTCAGCCACCGAGGCCCTGCAAAGTGTAGGGCATTATAGCAAGTTTTTATTGTATTTCCCATTGAAGCAATGACAACCATGATTGCCTTAAAGAAGTAATCAAGATTTTTCACTCTAGTTAAGATTAGACAATCATTTCTGAGATGGTGGAGAAAATCAGAGGAGAGTCCAAAGAAAGCGATTAACAACACTGAATATATCAAGACGGTTTGTTAAGGTATGTTTGAGAAAACCATAGTACCTGGGCAAAACAAAAAACTGTCAGAAACACAAAATATAAACACATAAAGTGACCAATCCTTTATAAGACTAATATTAGGGCTGACCAATAGCAGAAGTGTATTCTAAAATATAAACAGCCAATCAGAATTCCCAGAATTGATTCAGCAGGTGCTCCTTTGAAATATGAAAATGATTAATTATTTTTGTACAACCTTTTTAAATCTAATTCTATTCCATAAATCACTTGAAATGACCATCCTGATTATTAAGTACTTTGAACTCAGGAAGACCAAATTTTCTAAAATGTTTTCAGGATTACTATATATGAATATCGTAAAAATGAGAGTACTTAAACCTGTATGGTACAATAGATTCTTGAAGAAAACAGAGATTCTGGTGAGACAGAGGGAACCATGCATGACTTAAAACATGATTTAAAACAAAAAAAGCATGGCCTTCCATTTAATCTGGTGAGAAACTGTTAATGAGACATAAGTGTGCTGAATGGTCTTATTTAATTTCCTGTTGTAAAAGGTCAGGAATTGGCAATGTTCCACTTTATTCCTGTCTTCAGGTACATAAAATAAATTGTAAATATATATTTTGTTTCAGTGAAGTGAAGTGAAATGATGGTGTTTTATACTCAGTCAAGATGCTTTTAATTAAAGCAAAACAGTTCCCAGGATGGCAGGGAAAACCAGAGTTACAGGACAAAAGTACCCATCACTGGAAAACAATCTTTTTTCCTCATTAGGACTTGATTATGTTGGATTCAAACCTAGTAAGACAGAGGCACTGAGACTTTAATTTCTTTTTCTTTTTTTTTAATTTTTTTTTTTCAGACCATGGCCACTCACCCATTTAGACTTCAGGTTTCTTTCACCATTCAAAAAATGACAATTTAATATTTTTCAACAAAAGAAATCTTGATTGGGGCATAAAACACCATTATTGTTGTTTGGATGACATTCATGTGATTTTACTAATGTTTTTCTATCCATTTCCAAAAATATCTTAAGCATTATGTCCCTGACTACCTTGTCTGTCCTAGCAGACTTATTTCCCTTTATTCTGACTTTTTTGTGTAAACCTACAAAAAAAAACTATGATGGTAAGTATTTTGGATTTTGTTGCTCATATCTGTCACAGAAATGTGTATAACATGTTAATATCTGACAAGATACAGGGATCAACCATCCGATAACAGGACATTTCTGAAACAGACTATAGTGTAATATTAATGAATAAATTACTCATACATGTCATATCTAATAAAAATCATTTTTATGCTCATAACTTGAGGAGATGATTATAAAGCTTTCTTTTATGGCTACCATATTTAAATAATCCTTAAACTGATAATTATGTCAAAATTCCCATCATTTTGTTCAGAAACTGTCCATTTTCTTTTCAATTAGGTTTCAGGTGTACATATCCTTGGGTCTACATGCAGTTACTGGCTTTCTAAGTTCAGAACTATGGGTTCAAAGCCAAACTTTACATTGTAACTTTCTGTTATGATTTTAATCTAGTTATGTCCTTAAACTATCCAATATCACTAATGTTGTCACCTTAATTTACAGTTTTTCACTTTTTACACATATATCTCAATCTGAGACTATAGCTGCGATACTACTAGATATCCCAGGGAGCCATGTTACTTAAACTGTAGATGGTGACATTATCATCTTAATGGAATACTGTAGAATCATTAAAATCTATTGGGTTGGGATTTCATAGTTTTGCCTACTTCTGGTGTTAGAAATTTTCGTTGAATTGAGTTTTGTAGTAATAAATCTAATTGAGGGAATGGTAATTAAAAATTTCCGATGACATTTAATTTTGTGGTTTTCGGTAACCCACGGAAATAACGAAAACCCCAATGAATATTTGTGATTTTACAGTAATCCTGATTGGATACAAACCTGATTTCTCTTAATGTTTATTAACTGAATATCTCATGATAAAAGTAAACTCCACTTAATTTATTTAATTACTTAACTTATTATAGTTAATTTCTTTTAACAGGACTTTTTTTCACCTATTTAAATCATTTGTTACAGTTTTCTGAAACTGACTATACTGCACCCCTTTTTTCTGAAAGTCTTTTTCACGCCCCTTCTTGTTTTTTTTTTAAAAAAAGTTTTCTGAAACAAACTTTAATTTGCAGATCTCCATTTTATATGTTTTCTGAAACAGACTATTAGATGAAATCTGACAGATATAAGGTTTTTGTGGCACCATAAATGTCAGGATTAATTTACCCCATCAAGTGTGTATTTGCTAAGTTTACTACAACAACTCTCGCTTTATCTGTTTCGACATTTATAGTCGAAAGGTGACAAAACATTTAATCTTTATAGCTCCTTATAAACCTCAGAAAAACGGAACACATCTCTGTTATAAAGACAAAGGAATTCTCTGTTTGTTCATAATTATATGTTTATTACATAACCACTGTCACTGTGGAAGGTATGCCAGATATTTGTTTTGCGTTACGTAACACCGTAATTCAATAATCTCCTAAAATGTTGCTGCATGGCTATAAAATCGGCATGCTGTTTATGAACACAACATGAATCGCCATGGAAAACAATTTATTTCTTTACTTTGATTGCATTTACTTCTTAACTCAAACAGTATGATGCTACAAAAAGAAACATCAAAGTACTTGAAATTTAACTGGTAAATAAATTTATCTCTAGACCAGGCCAAGAATGAAACTAAAGACTAACCCTAAACGATTATAAAGAAATAGATCTTGCTTTGTATACAACCAGAAGCCAAATTGTGTTGCCTCTTTGTATAGCCTAAAGCCTAAATCTTCCTTTTATTCATATTAATTCACACAAATTTCCCGACTGCCAAAACAAATTTTTTTTCTAGAAACCAAATTTGGCACAATCTTTAAAATTAAATGAAACTGGGAACATTGGTGAAACTGGAGCAAACCATCACAGTTTATCTGGGTAAATTAAAATTTAGCCATACATCAGCTATACCAAACTTTTGAGCCTGGATCAATGTCAGCATTGTCAACCTAATATTAACAATGGTATGCAAAATGAAGGTGTTTCACAACACTGATATATCTGCTTTAATACAGAAAGCAGTTTAGTTCCTGCACGTAACATGATGCCAACATTTGTTTTAGAGAAAACGATTGTGGTAAAATAGAGTTGAGTCCGTCAGTGGAATAATGATCTTTTATTTCTAAATCAAAATTCTTTCACTAGTTTCTTGGATAATGGGGACCCTTGAGTTTCCAGAGAAAATAATCAATCTTTTACAAGAAAACAAACTTTCTCACACATTATTCATTGTAAAAATCTGAAAATAATCCAATTGACAACACTTCAAAAGTTTAGGATATCAAAGATTTGTATTCAATGCAAATATAAAACATTTTTGACAATAAAATATTTTGACAAGAAACAATAAAAACACATATTTGAAAAATAAATAAATAAACCTATTGTTTTGATGACGTCAAGCACAATGATCGGATACGTCAACCTGAGATCATCAACACCGTCAATTGTCGCGTTAAGCTGTAACAGACAAACTTGACAAGACAGAAAGATCTAGCACCGGTGTGCGCATGGTACTTTTCTGTTCGAGGAACCTATGATACTGAATCCAAATTTAACAAAATATCTGAACTGGAAACAGAACCCAGAACAAACAAAAAATCCATATTGTGTTAAATAAATCTGTGTTTGCCTATAATCCGAATAATTCAAACTAAATCTTTTATTAGGATTGTGTTTTGGTTCTAATAAATAACCTATTATGAGGAGATAACCTTTACCTACAGGCTTATAAATGTGATTTTGTCAAGAATAGCTAAAATCCTGTTTCACGTCCACACAAAGGTTATTTCACCTTCAGTCAGTTTCTGAATGGTGAAGTAAAAAATGTACCCATTGAAACCCCGTTAGAAGGTGGTGAGAGAGGTTCTAGTACTTTATAACACCAAGTCACCTAAACTTTAGCCCCTTTTTATCAGAGACAGATTCAGAGATTCGGAGGGACTGTTTATACAGGTGAGCTATAGATGTATATCTGACTGTTCAACATTACTAGATATACAAGTACATGACAATCTGACAATGTAAAATACAAATAGGTGAAGGTGAATCCAAAACACAGAAATCTGTCATAATAAGTTCTAGAATTCTGAAACAGACTATAAATGCAATAAAATCTATATCTAGAATTTTGTAGACTCATAAAAGTCACAAGGATAAAATAGTAAAGTGATTCTCACATGAATGAGTAAGGGTAAAATTTTTATTTAACTGCTAATAACATAAATATTTTTTGGTGTTAAAATCATGAAAAGTGTGCCGGCTTTTTATCTGACAGAATATGCAGGTAACAGGACGAGTTTAAATGTGGTAGATAGCACATTAAAATTTTACAACATATTTTAAGAGATCTCTCTTTATGTTTTAAGAGAGATATTAACTCACAACCTCTATATAAAAAACTGTCCATGAATTCTTTTTATATGAAATTATTTTGTTACGAAATACATTGAAAACATAATAAAACATTTGAGGATCACGTTTGAGGATCACGAGTTGAACTGAGAATTTTTAATATGCATCAATTTTTCCTGATGCACTGTTATGACAAATTTATGACTCAAGCTTTTTATAAGCCTGATAGAAAAAAATTATATCCATAGATGAAATATATTGTTTTGATTTAGTTAATGTTAAAAAGTGCTAGGATTAATTGTGAATTTTGCACAAACAGAAAAATACATATCATATATGAGTTGTGTTGAGTTGAGTAATGGTGTTTAATGTCCCAGTCAAGAATATTTCACTTATATCAAAACATTGCCAGCTATAGGCAAAAGTGCAGAAACTTTGCCTGTGCGTTGCGCTGATGGCATTATACAGCAGGGTTCTTTATCGTGCCATGCCTGCCGTGACAAGGGACCTCATTTATTTTAAGTTCCCATCCGAAAGAACCGTGACTTTCATTTCGTAATGCCGAATGCTTGGCGAAAGAACAGTCACTACCCACTTTCAAGTCTTGGGTCAGACCTATATCATATATGACAAACTCATGTAAACTTTCTATTTCATTATTGTTACACTAAGAGTGGTTCCTGATCAGGGTACCAGTAATCAATGGAAGTCACTGATTCCAGTACCCTAACCTGAAAAACCACACTTACATAGTGAGCTAGCATCATTTATACAACAGTACTCAATGACTTCAAGTCTAATATGAAATGTTACATATCCGGTTTCTAGAGAAAGCAAACCTTACTCACATATTTTATTTTATTTTGTTTATCATTTCATTCCTTAAAAAACATCATGGCTAATTTCTGTTTATAAATACAACTGAACTTATTATCATTTTAATCTGTTTTCAGTTTGACACATTTTTGTACAAAATGTATTTTTCCTTGTCTGTGACAGACCTCAGAAGACATAGCAGTCCTGTGGTCACTATAGTGGGTGTAGTTCCGTGTCAATTTCATTTGTTGTTTATTTTTTGTTAGAGGATGTTTTGTGCTGTTTTACACTGAATTCTCCAACTTAACTGACCACTACAGTAAATCAAGATCACTTATTGTAGGAGAAGAAAAGTCTTCTTTACCATGTTGAAGAGAACTAGAAAATATTCCTAGAACACAGCTATTTGAGTGAAGATGAGTACATGTAATGTGTTTTATATCGAAGTCAAAACCCTTTCACTTACACAGAGTAAGTCAGTTCTTGTATGGTGGAGGAAACTGGAGTCCCCAGAAAAAAACATTAACTTTGGTATTCTGAATACACATGCAGCTATTTAAGAACGAAATGAAAATGTGGAAAGAATAGATTCAGATTATGCCATTACTAGTTAAACTTGTATTAAACCATTTTTTTTTATGTTAAAATGTATCATGGTTTAATATATCATCAATGCAAGATCTTTTAAAAAATGTCCAAGCATGACATAAAATTTTAAACTTCCTATGGAAAATCAATTTGTTTAATAAAATATTAAAAGTTTTATAACATATGATCCAGTCTTTTATTAACAACTTATATCTGTGATATAATTGGTTTTTGTTAGCTAAATATTATTTTTAAAATCATATTTAATTCATTTCTGTTCAATATTCATATACATTTATTTAATTTTTAATTTTTTTAGCCACAAATAACTGCAATAATGGTGATGCAGCTCTAAACAATAACTCACTCTCATTATCATAGTTTTATACCTACCCCTTCTTACACCCCCCTCCCAAAAAAAAAAAGAAAGAAAGAAAGAAAGAAAGAAAAGAAAAGAAAGATAAATAATAATTTGTGCCCCAAACTATTTAGAGAGGCAGACCAGTTATATTTAAAAACTGTGTTTTCATTTATAAAGATAAATTTAATCCCTGTTTTCAATTTGACCAAATCTGCTCTTCTACTTATTCATAAAATCAGACTCTATTTTCATTTCATAGTAAGTGAGGTTTAGGGCAAATTTTCTGGAACTTATAATTTATACTAGTAACCCTCTTTTATAATTTAGACTGATTTTTGTTGACTTGTAATTGATTTTTGACAGTAAAATAAAGACTTTGAAGGAGACTCTGTCAGATAAATAGAAATAGGGGTGGTCGACAAGGAAGATCTCAGGCACCATGACTATTCAATGTCTGACATTTTCTTAATTTGTATAAACTCTGACATTGATCTGAGATGCAAAGGAAAAGAAAATGAATTGTACGATTTAATTTCATTTTTACATGTTTTTCATTTGTTCTATGATTGTAATTGTCAGCCATGCTTGTCATGTTCAACAGGGAACCAGGTGTGTGAAATTGACAGGATGCTTATTTTCATCCATGTAAGGGGGCTTGAACTTGATCTGCTTATAACAATTAAAAAATTCCAAATTTGACAAGTGTTTACATGTCTGTCCATCATTGTTTTGTAACCATGGAAACTTGTTTTGAAAAAAACTTGTTAGGAATGTTGTTTAACAAATTTTTTGTCAGGCATTTATTTTACAAATTTAGTAGAAATATTTCACTTTATGACCTTCTTGTTTTGTATGTTTCTAAAATGTCAAATTTTTTAGCTGATGAGCTTGGCATGTGCATCAACCCATTAACCTAATATTAATTCCATTGTAGAGTGTGGGATGGCTTACTTATATAGCTAGCCCAGACAGAGGCCATTTTGACCTAGCAATTATTTGAGGTGGTGTTTTACCTGGTTGTAGATATTACATGGTTTATGTATCATATTCAGTAACTAATTCATGATATTTTTCAGGAAAAGTGCATAAAAAGGATGCTAGTTACTTGTTTCCAATACTTCACATTCATTTGTATGCAAAAATATCCCAGAATTTCCTTGGATTCTATGGCAACATTATAAGCCTAGAATTTAAATGCTAAGTTGTTCATTGGTTGCTTGCATAATCACAGTAACCTCAAGTGAGAATCTAAATTGAGGAGAAAACCAGAGTAACTAGAGAAAACCATCTACCTTCAATAAGTAAAACAGTTTTTTTTTATCAGGATCTGCCTGAGTGGAATTTAAATCTAGCCAGTGAGGGGCACTGTGATTCAGAAGTCACCGAAGCTTCAGTACAAAAGTATATACATATAACAACAAAATCCTAAGATGGAATTTTAGCAAACATTTTCGACCCTTTTTTTTCATAGAAAAAAGTCATAGCTTGAAAAAGTCCTAAAAGGGATGAAAACATTTGCTAAAATTCCATCTTAGGATTTTTTGTTATTTATGTATTTTACCATGTTAAGACATTTATCTGAACTTTTACATTTTTTTATATAAAAGGCAGGGATAATTGAAAAAAAAAAAAAATACGTCACAAAAAATTAGAAAATATTAAAAGTTTTCCCTTTTGTATTAGGGCCCAATTGGGACCTTAATCAAGGGTCTTTGAACTTGTTTTTAAATTATTTTAACTTTTAGGACAGGAGCTGCTATGTGCTTCATGTTTGGTAAGTAAGTAAAAATTTACTGGTCATACAGTACACACCATGGAAAGTCAACTGGTACACAGTGACCAGTAGATGACCACATGACAAATTTTGATTGAGACTCATTTATTTTTGTTGCACATGGATGACACTATTGTAGTTGTTAAATCAGTGTGAATGTCAGGTATATGAGGTTCCATTTGGGGGACACTATTGTATACATGCATGTACCTATATCAGACATGAGTACAGTTTTCCAGTGTCCAAGCATGGGATTTAGCATAGTCACTCAAGCATGAGATTGAGCACAGTTACCTGAGTGTTCAAGCATGGAATTGAGCACAGTTACCCAGTGTCCAAGCATGAGATTGAGCACAGTTACCCAGTGTCCAAGCATGAGATTGAGCACAGTTACCTAGTGTCCAAGCATGGGATTGAGTGCAGTTACTCAGTTTCCAAGCATGGGATTGAGCACAGTTACCCAGTGTCCAAGCATGGGATTGAGCACAGTAACCCAGTGTCTAAGCATAGGATTGAGTGCAACCCAGTGTCCAAGCATGGGATTTAGCACAGTCACTCAAGCATGAGATTGAGCACAGTTACCTGAGTGTTCAAGCATGGAATTGAGCACAGTTACCCAGTGTCCAAGCATGAGATTGAGCACAGTTACCCAGTGTCCAAGCATGGGATTGAGTCCAGTTACCCAGTGTCCAAGCATGGGATTGAGCACAGTTACCCAGTGTCCAAGCATGGGATTGAGCACAGTTACCCAGTGTCTAAGCATAGGATTGAGCGCAACCCAGTGTCCAAGCATGAGATTGAGCACAGTTACCCAGTGTCCAAGCATTGGGTTGAGCAAAGTTACCCAGTGTCCAAGCATGGGATATAGCAACCCATTGTACAAGCATGGGGTATAATGTTTTCAAATAAAAACAAACATAAAGTAATGTGAGGTAAAAGTACATGTGTTTCATTGCCCCAGTCAAGATTCTTCAAATTGTAATGAGGTGGTCAATTCTAGTTGGTTGGAGGGAAATGAATACCAGGATAAAACAAATATATTTTAGAACTGACACATTGTTTTATCATTCTGTCTAAGTGGAATTAGGGGCTAGGCAATAACAGCTACTATGAAACATAAAAAACACATGCTTTGGGTATTTATCAACTGGAAAAGACACAATAGTTTTGTAAAAACCAAGCTAAGAAATACTTCACATAAGAAAAACTGTAATTTATTAGTACTAGCGTTTGGGGACTTGGGTTCCATCCTGGTTTTAAGCACTTAAGCCCACAGTGCCTCTTGCTACTTCACTTTCCAATCACACACTGGAGGATCCTAATATGAAGCATGTTAACAACTCAGTGGTATACTCTAGGACCTCCAATTTTCTCCACCATCCCAGGACTGACTGTCTTGTTATAAATGGAAAAAATCTTAACTGCAGTTTAAAAACTCCATTCTACGTATAAATCCTGCTTTTTATTTTTACAGAAACCCTGTACCTTACCTCTACAATAAATTATGTTTAAATTCCCATTTGTAATTAGACTATTGATACGCCTCAGTTGGAGGGGGGAGGTTATCATATGCCCAGTCAGAGGGGAGCAGTTTAATTTTCTCCATTACAAATAAAATGACCAAGCTAATTTATAAAGTGACCAGTGACAATTTTGAAGTTTTAAACTTCTGAAATGTTCAAATACTGGTAATCTTAACAACCAAGATTTACAAAAGGTAAATTGACACTAAATAATGACTGAAATTGAATTTTACATCCCATTAAAAAATAATTCAGTTATATTAAGATGTTACCAGCAATAGTAAGTAAAATCAATAATAGTCAAGGTTATTTCACTTATATCATGAAGTCACCAGCTATAGTGATTGAAATCAGGTTCTACATCTTTGTCATTTTTTAACTTATATCAAGATGTCACCAGCTATAGTGTTTGAAATCAAGTTTTTTATATCAGTAAAGTATAATTCACTTATATCAATACATCACCACCGGCAACAGGTGAAGTTGTTAAGACTATGATAATGAACAGTTCAGGCCCCAAAAATGTCACCTAAGCTAGGTTCCAAATGCATTTAAAGCATAATGTACCTTCAAAATTGTTTGTTTGGTGGAATCCTGAACCTGATAATCAAATTTGACAAATTTCTAATGTTTTCATTGGTTGAAAAGCAAAACTACATTTAGGTCATTTCTCAAGGACTCGAACATAAATTATCCACACAAACTCAAATGTGAAGGTGTTTGCCAACCAGCTCAAGTGCAAGGTGTTTGCCAACCAGCTCAAGTGCAAGGTGTTTGCCAACCTGAACTCAAGTGCAAGGTGATTGCCAACCAGCTCAAGTGCAAGGTGTTTGCCAACCTGAACTCAAGTGCAAGGTGTTTGCCAACCAACTCAAGTGCAAGGTGTTTGCTAACCAACTCAAGTGCAAGGTGTTTGCCAACCTGAACTCAAGTGCAAGGTGTTTGCCAACCAACTCAAGTGCAAGGTGTTTGCCAACCAACTCAAGTGCAAGGTGTTTGCCAACCTGAACTCAAGTGCAAGGTGTTTGCCAACCAACTCAAGTGCAAGGTGTTTGCCAACCAACTCAAGTGCAAGGTGTTTGCCAGCTAACTCAAGTGCGGGGGTGTTTGCCAGCTAACTCAAGTGCAGAGGTGTTTGACAGCTAACTCAAATGTGGAGGTGTTTGACACCTTACTCAAGTGCGGAGGTGTTTGACAGCTAACTCAAGTGTGGAGGAGTTTGACAGCTAACTCAAGTGCCAAAGTTTTTGACAGCTAACTCAAGTGCCAAAGTGTTTGACAGCTAACTCAAATGTGAAGGTGTTTGCCAGCCAACTCAATTGTGGAGGTGTGTAACAGCCAACTCAAATGTGAAGGTGTTTGACAGCCAACTCAAGTGTGGAGGTGTTTGACAGCTAACTCAAGTGCCAAAGTGTTTGACAGCTAACTCAAATGCCGAGGCGTTTGACAGCTAACTCATTGTGCTGAAGTGTTTGACGGTGACATAATCTATAACAAAATACTTTTAATGCACATCATTTTACCTTGTTTTGAAGTTATTAAAAGCAAAAGCTGCATAAAATTATTTTTTCCTTCGATTAAATTGCCTTTAAAATCTAATTATAAATTATAAATTAAATAATTTGTGCAAAGCGGTCCATTTAGGTTATTTCTCAATGACCCTGAGTGAAATCAAGATTCAAAGCTTATTGAGTATTCATTCCAATAGATTTCAATTTTATTAACCTTTCTCTTTTTTATAAAAAGGAAAGAATAGAAAAGGTGAGAGAAATAATTGAAAATGTTCAAAATTTAGGATTTCATTAATCAAGTATGAGAAGTGGTCAAATGTCCAGTTTCTATTTGTTAAAATGGACAGCTTGATTTATTGCCAAGTTTATGGCATTTTAATCACAGGCTAGCATCAAAATAAATTATGACCATTTTTACTGACCACAGGTTTCTTACACCTAGATAAACCTGAGGACTGGACATTAGTGTCAATATATCTGACCAGTGTCTAAATGACCATCAATATCAGGCCATTCTTACAAAAGTTTATGTTTCCTGTCCAGTGTACCCTGGTCAAACCAAGACTAGTTGAGTGAGCTGTTACATAACCTGTTTGAAAGAATCACTGCTATGAGTAAATTACATAGTTTAAATTGCATGCAGGCAGACTAATTTGATGGAAATTTACATTTTCAACAGAAATGTACTGCTCAATCAGAAAAACAGACGGAAAATAAAAAAAAAAACTGAATTCAACAGAATTTTCCCATTTTTGATTATAATGATATAGCTGAGTGTAATATGGTCTGTCTTGTGCTAGATAGCAGTCCCCCAATCATATTATCCTCTGTACCAGGTGAGTCAGTCAATACTCTGTCTAATTAATGCCAAGCACCAGGCAAGGAAGCAGTATCTTACATTATAAGGACTATGACCTAGTAACATATATTACAAAATCAACCTACAAAGTGAGTTATTTCATTGGACTTATACAGTATAACCTGCTGTAGAGTCCACCTCTATATAAAGTCCACCTGTCTATAGCAACCAGTCTGAAGTATCCCCAATGGATTTTACTATATAATGAACCTCTATATAAAGTCCACCTGTCTAATGTGAATAAAGTCCACCTTTTTCAGTCCCAAATGACTTCAGAACCTGTCTATAAAGTCCACTTCTTTAATATAACTTTTTATTAAATTTTATAATTTCCCAAATTTTTTGCAGTAAATATCAGCCACATTTCTTTGATACTGTGATGTATGAAGATTGACAATAAATAATTTTAATATAAATTATTGATCACACTAAATACAATGTAGTAACTTACATAGTTTAAAAATCTTCTGTAGTAAAGAATACAGTATCGACTGATATTACATAAAATTTTGAAGAAAAATATATGAAGTCATACTTATCATGTCAACAACTGAAGCCATCAGATATAAAGGTAGAAATACCCATTGTTACCTATTATGTTTTATATATAATTGTTTAATTTGGGACACCTTTGCTGTTACTTATAACAACAAAGACACAATTAGTCGAGTGTATATAATAGGTAGAGTTTAACCAAATAATCTTTTCTGATGTACAGTTTATCAAATTTAAATAGTTTGGTTTTTTTAAAAAAATTATTTCTGAATAATCTGTTTTTAAAAAATAAAATGAAAATAACTTTATTAATGTATATATTAATAAGTTTTTAATAGGTGCTACATATTTTCACTTTTTTTAACTATTTTAAACACTGCAAAATTACTCGTACATATAGGGGATCCTCTTTATAAAGACCACCTGTCTATTAAGTCCACTTTTGCTCAGTCCCCTAGGTGGACTTTATACACAGGTTATACTGTACTATTGTTAAAATCTAGCCCAAACATTTTCAATGATGGAACAAACTTTGTTAACTCTTATACTTTTGACCACTTTGATACTGTTTAGTGGTTAATGTGTGTGTATATTATATATAAGTAGAGCAATGTACAATGTAACTACCTGACTGATCAATACTAGTATATACATGTATATGTCAATTCCTGTATTTAATCAAAGCACATGAAACAGACAACTTTTTAAGATTGGCCTTTTATGTGACAAGAGTTACTTATCATATGAAATTACAATCATAGGCTGATAATTATAATATACAAGTTAAAGAAATTTATTTTGTCCACCTCTTGACCATTACAAATTGCTAAATGACCATAATAAATAATCTATTACAAATTAAAATGAACTGGAGTGACCAGTCCTTAATATATAACCAGATTTCATAAGTGAAATCTGACGGTGAATAAATATAAAGTGTGTGTGTGTGTGTGTGTGTGTGTGTGTGTGTGTGTGTGTGTGTGTTTTGTGCCTTGGATTATTTTGGAACCTCAAGGGTTCCTGTGAACTATTACTCACCATTAAATGATTTGCTTAATGAGACAAGGAAAAGCAAAAAGAAGAAAATAGACAAGGGAAAGAAAAAGATAGAAAAGGAAAGAGATGAATAAAGTAAAAAGAGAATATAGGAAAACGGAAAAAAAAGAAAAAAAAAAGAAAGAAAAACATGAAGATTATGTTTACAAACTACTTGACTTGTTAATGGTTGTCTTTATAAACTGACAAATGTTGATTTAAATCAAATAAAGTTCAGAATGTTAAAATATTTAAAAACATACTTAGTTAAGTTATATCGCTAATAATGTCTAAATCAAATTTTAAAAATTTAAATTTCTTGTTCAACAAAAGTGACAGTAATAGGGCATTTTAATTCAAATATAAATTTAAATTTAGACATTTTACATGATACACATGTAAGTCATTAATTTATTACCCATTTACCACAAAAAAAATTACTTGAACATTTACAGAACACTAAGGTACATTTATCAGAAGAACGGAGATGAATGGAGTAATTTTGTCAGGATTCTTTCACTTATGTTGAGGTGGTCAGTTTTGGGATGGTGGGGAAAACAAGAATTCAAGTATAGAGCATTGTTGCCTAGCTACGGAGAGCCTGTCATTGATTCCCTTAGGTTTGAGCGTTTTCAATATAAGGATCCAATAATCCTAACTATCATTCCTATGTTTTTGGAAGAATTTATCATCTGGGCCACTAGGCAATACCTGTAGGGTCTTGATGATCGCGTCTTGGAGACTATGATACTTTTTATTAAAGTGTTTGCCTGTTCGTTTGTCTAATATTTTTTTAGAATGTAATGAGTATGTTCGCACATTCATTCTCTGAATGGTCTCCTTACTTTGGAAAACCTACTGTTTGTGATATTTGAAACAAGAGATAAGATATATAATATTTTAGGAAACTAGAATTTCCTGGAAAAGCATCTAGCTAGTATATATATATATATATATATATACTTGAGTGCTAATACAGCTTATATTTGATGATCAGGCCCCAGTTTCACAATCATTCACTCAGCTGAGTGTACACTCAACTCAAATATTCCCAATTTTCCCACATCAATATTTTTATAAATTTAAGTTTTATGAGACAATGTTTTGTTTTGTTGAACAAACCTACACTAAATAATTAAAACATTACATTAGATATTCAATTTTAACTGTTTAATGTCTTTGAAATTGACATTGAAATATTCCCAAATTTGAGTTGAGTGTACATTCAGTTGAGTGAGTGATTGTGAAACTGGGTCCCGTATTTAAACTGCTTCATCTACATACTGATAAAGACTTTTTGAATTCATTATTTAAAATTTAGTGAATTTTTAAATGAAATAATCTAACCACATAAACTGTTGTTTTGTTTTTAAAATCAAAATTTCAAACATATCTTAATCTTTTTTTAATTAAAATAATTGTAATTTTTTTTTTTAATTTTTCACTCCTGTTCAAAATAATTTTCTTTGAAAATAAGAAATTAAAAAAAAAAACAGATCAATAAAATCATTATAAAAATCATATATATGGACTTTATTACTATTATTATTATTATTATTATTATTACTATCATTATTTTAATTATTATTATTTTTTTATTATTATTTTATTATTATTTATTTATTCATTTATATTTAAATATGATTTTCCAATTTTTCCAATAAACATTTAAACCAATAAATTTACAGTATGTTAAAACAATTTCCAACAATTTTTACATTAGTTAGTTACAAATAACTGTTGCTTCTAAAGCTAAAACATTTCAGAAAAAGGGATTCAAAAACAAAACAGCCTTGATATTTCAAATACATTAAAAATTTAATAATTAATAAAATAACTTTTTAAAACAAACAATTTTGTTTTCACACAAAACCTTACAACTTTGGTATTTATACTACTATTATTATTATTATTATTATTATTATTATTATTTACATATTTATCACAATATAAATACTTTCCCTGTTTTAATGTATTTCTCTCTTACTAAGATCATCGACAAGTTTGGTTAAATGACGTGTGAGATAGTTTATCGTCACAATTCTTTAAATCATATTTTTATCCAGTTAACAGAATTTTGTAAAAAAAAATTCAAAATCTTATATTTACTCAAATTTAGCAATTTAAATACTTATTTTGACAGCTACTTTGTAAATATGCATTAGAATATGTTTCTGGTGAAACATTTTATTTTTTGATTCAAGCAATATTTACAATGACGAATAAATTAAAAAGAAATGAGTTTTAAACATTAAAATCAAAACAGGTACAACAGTAACAACACACAACGGGATAATTAATGCTTTGGATCCGAGTTTTAACCAAAATTTTCCTTTTTTCAATCTGGCAAATTTTGTCTATTTCCTTTGAAGCTATAAATATACTACCGCATTTAATTTTTCCAAAAAAAACAAAAAAACTTTATACTTAACTTTTTAGACAAAATTTGATGCAGATGTTATAAATTTTGAAGTAATTTCTTAAATGACAATTTTTGACAAATTTCTTTTGGAAATATATATATGTGTTACATAAGTCTCTTATGACTGGATACAATTTTAAATTTTATGATACATTTTTATAATGTTTGTAAATCTGTTATTTTAATGATTCTGATTGTGTCTCATAAGTCTCTTAAGGCTGGATGTAATTTTTAAATTTCATTATATGGTTTTTATGATGTTTGTAAATTGTTTTAAATTACATGTGACACGAAAATAAACTATTTACTTACTTACTTACTTACTATATATAATTTATATACCGGTAGATGTTAAAAAACTTGAAAGTTATCTCTAAAATGAAAACTTTAATTTTTTAGTATCTTAATTATTAACAAAATTATGATGATTTCAACTTTGCTAGATCAAAGCTAAGGAAAGTATTTGTTAAGGAATGTCTGTGAAATATTTGGGCTAGGCCCTGGCCCTGGTTTACAATCTTCCCCTAACTTAAATTTTCCTTAAAAACTTCATTTTATCTATTTTTCAGCAATCCTTAATTATATATTGTGAATACAATTAGTGCAATATGAACTCAGATACTTATTTTAAATCTACGAGTGAGACTTTAATGATAAAAAATAAGTATATTGAAAATCAACAAATTTATTCAAATTTTAAATTCCCCTGCAGATTTAAGTAATGGAAATGTGTGAGTTCAAACTTAGGCTTGAAATAAAGAAAAGCATGTGCACTTAAATCATGTCATTAATAATAATAATAATAATAATGAAGTGTGAACGATGTAGAGTGATAATCAGATAAGTATTCCTGACAAATTCAAGTTTGCTATGTTATAAATATTTCTAATTTGAACAGTGTACCGACAGTGAAAATATTATACATGAATAACCCATTATATATATATATATATATATATATATATATATATATATATATATATATATATATATATATATATATATATATATATTCAAATTTAAATCAAATGCCACAAAATATTTAAAATATTTTAAATTTTCAAAAAATTGCCTCTAAATATTACACAACAATTTGACTACAAACTCTTGGTTTTTGAGATATAAATAATTTACACTTGATAGGTTAAAACTAATTCCGACTCTTTTAGATTTTTTCAACAAAAAATAAATTTTGTCATCCCTAATCAAGCAGTATGAAACACTGTATTCTGACATGTTTTTACACTGGACATTTTTTTTTTTTGTTTGTTTTTTTTTTTTTTTTTTGCAATAAGAATATAAATTTATAGCTTAATTATCCTGAATGTGCGAAAGATTTTTCATTTTAAAATTTGTTATTTTTAACCCGGATTGTTGTCAAAGAATTTGATTTCAAAATGCTTTTGATTATGTTTGAACTGTTGATGTAGATTCTTTTCAACTACACACAATGGTCGCAAACAGGAAAGTGTTCTTAAAGGGCCAGTCACCATTAATACTGACACGGTGTGTTAACAATGAAATTTACGACCATAAAAACACCTGGCTAAATATATATATATATATATATATATATATATATATCTATCTATCTAAGTTAGGTTACGATCAACCAATAAACAACTTGTAGATTTCATGCAAAAATTTATTAAATGATCAAAAATAATAAAATTGTGTATAAAAGATTGTTTCAGATAAATTTTGAAAATTTGTAAAAAATATTCTACACATTTTTTTATAAAATGATTCTAATTAGTGTATATTAAATTTTAAAAATATATATATACTAGTATATATATATATATATATATATATATATATATATATATATATATATATATATATAAATATACAACAGTGGTTATGCACTACATGGAAATCAGTTATTTTTCAACAGATACACACAGAATTCAATTGTATAGCTTATTTACATCCAACTAAAACTTGTTAGAGAATATAGGCATATTTATATATTAACACTTTGTCAGAGAATATATACAATTTTGGTTTAACGACATGTAAATTGTGATACTCTCAACTAAAAATACGGTAATGAATTCAATTTTTTTTTTTTTGGAAATGGGGTACTAGTGTAGATACAGATTTTATTTTATTTTTTTAAATATCTGAAAACGCAGCTTTACTGAAAAATAAAATAATCATCAGAATTTGAATTCTGTCAGACTCTTATCACCAAGAGGACATTAGTCTTCCTCAAGAATAAATCAACTTCAAAATTTTAAAAAAAACTTTTAAAATTTTATATTTATGGTTTAAAATTAGCCAGAATACATATCAATTAAGAGAATCTAGGTCACAAACAAGTTAAAAGTGGGTATAAAAATCCTAGATTTCCTTACCTCGTAAAACACCTTCAATTGTTGTAGATTTCCCCAAAGCAATAAACTTCATCCACTCAATGCTAGAAATGTCGTAAACTTTCCTGTAACCCGTCACATCCGACAGGCTTAAATTCCCAATCAAAACAATGAATCTGAAATCTTGGAATAACAAGATACATTATATGATGGCACTCGGAGATTGTACTGTCTATGGGTAAAAACATTATCAAGCTCAACCCACTGGGGCGTGCACTGAACATTATGACAGAGAAAAATGAATTTACACCTTCGGTTAAACATTCCTCTAGTAGCAGTTAACCAAGCATACATACATATTCTTGGTAAAGAGGATCATTCATTATATTTAAATTTCTGCTGACAGATACATATGAAATATGGGATTTATATGTATGTTTTCCGATGTGAATTGTGATGTGTTCTGCGCTCCAAATGATTTTCAAGATTTTTGCTAAAATTTTCTTAATATTGTGAATCTTTGTCTTTTGGGAATTTATTTTGATACCTTCTGATTCATTAAAGCAGTGATATTTACGTTTAGAATAATTATTCAAATCAGGATATTGTTATAATAACAACATTTCATTTTTTGTGTATTGTGTATTTGTTTTTTATATGAGATTGCGAGAAAAATTAGTAAAATTTGACATCATGGGTGAAAAGCCAAAATTATAATTCAAAAATACTAGTAATCAGTTTTTTTTTTTTTTAAATTTGTGCAATGTATATTTGTATAATGTTGATAAATATGTTTGTTGTATCATAAATATTGAAATTCTGTCAAATTAAATTCTGAAAAAATTAAATCCTTACATTTATTATTATTATTATTATTATTATTATTATTATTATTATTATTATTACATGTATTATTATTATTATTATTATTATTATTATTATTATTATTATTTAATTTTATTATTCAAATACTTTCCATTTTGGGACCAGACCCCAGTTTCACAATTATTCACTCAACTGAATCTACACTCAACTCAAATATTGCCATTTTTCTCTTATCAGTAATTAAAATATTTTAAGTTTATGAGACAAGTTTTTGTTTTGTTCAACAAAATTACACTAAACGATTTGAATATAACATCAGATAATCAATTTTAACTGTGTGATATCTTAAAACTGACACTGAAATATTTCCTAATTTGAGTTGAGTGTACACTCAATTGAGTGAATGATTGTGAAACTGGGACCAGATCTAAACCAATATCACTTCCATAAGCTTATATAAAAATAATCACTGAATGGTGTTTAACACTTAATCAATAATGCATCATTATTACAGTTTTTTTTTTCATCATTATTTAGTTATTTTTGCTGGATTTCTATTCAAATCATAAAGTTCATAATAATAATAATAATTAATAATAAAAATAAAAATAATAATAATAATAATAATAATAATAATAATAATAATGATAATAATAATAATAATAATAATAATAATAATAATAATAATAATAATAATAATAATAATTAATAATAATAATAATAACCACAAGTTTTAAAAAGTCCTTTTTTTTGGGGGGGGGGGGGGTGTTAAACGGTGAATCACACTTTATTTTTTACAAGGGTAAGTTTACAAAGAGTTTTTGATTGCATAAAATTTGTTTGTTGTATTTAGTATTTACCCTTTGTAAAAGGGGAAATAGGAAAAACAACAAAACTGTGAGAAAGAAAAAACTTAAAACATTTCTGTTGTTAATCATGAACATATAATGAAAAATTAAGATACCAGCAATTTATTTGGAAAAAAACAGTATTACAATTTTTAAAAATCTATCTATCTATCTATCTATCTATCTATTTATTTATTTATTTACTGTAAAATCACAAATATTCGTGGGGGGGGGGTAAATTTCGTTATTTTCGTGGGTTACTGAAAACCACGAAATCAAATGTCATTGAAAATTTTTAATTTCCATTGCCCTCAATGGGATTTATTTTCACAAAACTGAATTCCACGAAAATTTCTACCAATAGAATTTTTTAAAAATGCAAAACCACGAAATTTTAACCCAACGAATATTAATGATTCTACAATATTTATTATTTTTTTATTAATTAATTTTTTTTTTCGGTAGTAACAATTTTCCATATTTATATGTATTCATATGTGGTGTTGAAAAAAAAAAAATAAAGCATATGTAAATTTCTGTAAAAATATGAATTTATTTAGAATTAGAATGTCTGCAGAACATACGTTTTTACATAAGCACACATATAACTAAACATGTGCAAATCAAAGAAAGGATGATTGAAATTTATATTGAAACTATTCCTACTAGAAAAGTAGGAGACAATGTAGCATTTTTGTTTTACTTTTTTCAAAAGGTATCTTAATGTTAATAAATTTCAATGAGAAAATAATTAACAAAACATCCAAACATTTTAAAATTTTAGCTGAATCTGCATCATTTACAGTTGTAGTATTCCTGAGAAGGTAAATTAGTTTGAAGTTCTATTTTAACAATCATTTTTTCATTTTCTTATTTGTTCACCAATTAAAAGATTTATTCTTTATTAGAAAACTATTTACATTAGATACATAATGTACATGTTTTTAAAAACCACAATCAATAAAGATTTTGTCAGCGCCTTTTTAAGTAAAATTTCGATTAAACCGATTTCAAATAACGAGAGCAAACTTTCGAATTTTGGTATTTCAATTTAAACAAACAAATTTGCATAGAAAAGCATAGTGATCTGACGGGACCATTTGTATTATTTCGATTTAAGCAAAATTTCAACTAAACCGATTTCGAATTAACGAGAGCAAAATTTTGAATTTCGGTATTTCGATTTAAACAAACAAAATAGCAAAGAAATATGCGCATAGTGATCTGATGGGACCATTTGTATCATTTCGATTTAAGCGAAATTTCAATTAAACCAATTTCGAATTAACGAGAGTTGACTGTATACATATTCTTTAAAGGATTTCATTAGAGATTTTGTATCCTGTAAAACACATATGTATCTATAACACATCAATTTTATCAGAACTTTTGTCGAACATGTGTGTCCTTAACAATGGCCTTTGGAATTACATATGTGTTCCTAAGGTCATTTGGGGGTTCATTGGATAAGTGAATTAAAGTGTGCACTTATGGAGCGTAGTGTCTCACTCCACCTAGGGTCAGATCCCACCCAGGCAGATACTTGCATGAGAAAGTTTGCCAGTTTGCTTGCCAAAGGTTTGTTGTTTTCTCCACCATTCCAGAACTGAGGACTGGATATAAGTGAAAGAATCATGACTGGGGCATAAAACACCATTACTTTACTTAACTCTTAATGGAATCTCATTATTCTATATGTGTATCTGTCATGTGCTACTTTTGAATTTTTATGAAATAATACAATTCGAAAGTAACAGATGACCTATCTATGGCACACAAGTTTTTCAAGATACATATGTTCTTTTAAGATAATTGTATCAGAAATTCCATATTCTATGTGTATTAACAGCAGACAAGTCTTTCAAGAAACATATGTTCTTTTAAGATGATTGTATCAGAAATTCCATATTCTTTGTGTATCAATGGCACACAAGTGTTTCAAGATACATATCTTATTTTAATATAATTGTATCAGAAATTCCATATTCTACATGTATCTGACACGTATGTCTTATAATTTATATGTGTACAATATTTTAAAGCATTATATGGATGATATGTTTATCTTTGGTCTGGATATCTTTGGAATGAGATTTTTTAGGTTTTTCATCAGCAATTCCGCAGAACACAAATATATCTAAAATATTTTTCAAAACATACATAATTTAAAGAATTTTATCAGAAATTCTGTAGCACATATGTGTGCACATGTTTTTTTTAAAGGATTAATTTATATTAATAAAGAAACACACATGTGAAATGAGTAAACAGCATATGAGAAACACATGTGTGCATTTAATGCCTCTTAACACACACATATGCATTTTTATCAGATTTCACCTTTTTTTTGAAGTTTTGGCCTCTGATATTTACAAATGTATTTTTATGCTTCATAAAGAAACATCTATATATGTTTCAGAGTGAGAAAATGGTGTTGAACGTCCCAGTCAAGAATATTTCACTTATATCAAAACATTGCCAGCTATAGGCCAAAGTGCAGAAATTTTGGCTGTGTGTTGTGTGCTGATGACATTATACATCAGGGTTCTTTATTGTGCCATGCCTACAATGAAACAGGACCTTGTTTATTTTAAATTCCCATCCAATAGAACCGTGACTTTCATTTTGTAATGCCGAGTGCTTGGCGAAAGAACAGTCATTACCCACTTTCAAGTCTTGTACTTCAAGTCCTATATGTTCCAGAATACATCTCTCTATTATATATATATAAACAAATGCATTTAAAATGTATATTTCTTATCATCACACCTTAGAATATAAATCTAGATGGGTTTTTTTTTTTCTTTTATACATGATTGATGGCGTTTTCATAAATAATATATTTTCACGCCTTCTTGAACTTTGCTTTAGTTATGAGGTAAAATAATGTGTAAAAATTATTATTATCAACACCATATTTTGACAAATCGGGGAACACAAAAAAAAAATGTGCGAGAAAGTTGTTCAGATTGAAACATAAATGTGATAAAGAATTCACAAAAAAATGTTAAAGTTTTCCTTTTCTTTTCATTTAAAAAAAAGTTTTGGGATAATTAAGCAGTTGGTCAATTAACCAGTTAACCAACTAAGTCTGGAAAACTAAGGGGAAACAGTTATGGAAAAAATTCATCTAGTAAGATGCTCATCTTCGATAAATTTCATGAAATTTTAAAGTTCTTTGTCAAAGTTGACTTAAAAAAACAGAAAAACAATAAATTATAAAAGGATTGTGATAAAAATTGAGCTTGAGATGGCAGAGTGGCCTAGGCTTGAATCCCGATAGGGCAGAACCTCGTGCTTGCCTAGGGTTGAAGTTTTTTTTCCAGACACTCTGGTTTCCTACACCATCCCAGAACTGGCCACCCTGATATAAGGAAAAGAATCGTGACTGGGTCATAAATCACCATTACTTCACTCCTCCATTCCATTCCACTCCACTCTACTAATATGTGAGGTTGAGCTTCTGATGTTGTTTAAATTGTATCTTCTTCCTACCATTGAGAGTACTTTAAAGCTGCATTATGTTTTCCAAGGAAAAATTTAAAATGGTTCTGATCTAATTAATGATGATCCTAATGAACAATTTTACATTTGGTTCAACGATAAAAGCTCCAATAAATACAGAAATAACAATAATTTCCCAGCAAGATGCAGCATGTGGGATCTAATTTTACATGGTTATGTCATAAAAAACCTGGTCATTTAAACACAACTTACAAAACGGTGAAATACAATAAATTAAACACAGAATTTCATTAAATTTGTCATTTGTGACTTTGTAAGGGATACGTAACACCATTGCATCCATATGTTTGGATATAAATGAAGGGCAATTAATGCAATATGGATTAAGGTTTCACCTTCAAGTCTTTGGAATTTCCACATATCCGTGCGCATACTCAAGCAAATAATTCTCATCGTTAAACACTGACCAACCCGTTAGATGATCCTATTTATTTACAGCTAAAAGGAATGAAATTTTAGAAAATGAATCTCACAGATCGTGATTAGCAGTTATCTATTTCTAAAAAAAAATTTTTTTTTAGAAAATCGAAAAAAAAAACAAAAAAAAACCAGAAAATGGAAAAACTTATTGCAGCTTTAACAACATAAAAAGTGATACTCTGAATTATATTAACATTTAAACAATTTGAAAAAATGTGACAGTCAAATTTTCTAAACAGTCACTAAAAATTGCCAAACTAACTATTTTAAATAAAATTTATGTGTATATATATTAAGTAGCCAACAAATGAGGATATTTTTACACTCAGAAAATTTGAAATGATACTTTTTTATTTCTAAGGAAAGTAAGTCTGGTGCTCCATGATGACAGAAGCAGAGTACATAGTGTTTTTGTCCCAATCAAAATTATTTTATAGTTCCTAGATGTTGGAGGAAACCAGTGTATACAACTTCCCAGCAAACTGCACTGCCAATACTTTTTCTAAAGGTGCTGTGGTTTGTAAGCTAAAACTTTTTACCACTTGGTCAATGAGAGCGACAGACATGAAAGGCATGTCATCACCATGGGTTTGATCCTAATCAATTTCATTAAATGTGCTTGGAGCAATATGCAGTTATGATTCTTGAATAACTGTCTACGCTTAATAATTGCAAGGAAAATCTTTGGTAAACTTGGTATATTTTTTTTAATATTACAAAGCGAGAAACTTTAAAGAAATATAATTATCAACATTTTTGGACTAATATTTTTTAATGACTAACATAGCAAGCAATTTTATCACATCTAGTTCTAAATTCCAATTACGTATTATTTCTATTTTTTTATGTCATACTGTAATTTTATCATTCAATAAAGCCATTATCATTTATAATGACGTTCATTCCAATTATTTAATTTTTGTGAACACCTGCCAGTTATGTTACCTTATCACCCCTTAATTACAAATAGGCACTGTCCTTTTCTATTAATTTCATTATACAATATTACAAACCAGGGGTTTGTCCTTGATAATATATTTTAGGGAAAATTGGAAGAAAAACCTTACAAAATTTTACAAAACAGCTGTGGGTGTCAAAGATCAAAATTTAAAGTCACATTACATCATTATGAAATATAAGGATTTAATTTTGATTTTAATTATTAGATATTGACTTTTAACTCACTAACAGTTTAAGTATTGTAATAGGTTGTTAAAGAATTCGCAGAATTATACAGAATAAATAGAGTAATTCATAATGGCTTGGAAACTCTGGGATTTTTATGTGGGAACTCTCGAGATTTTTATTCTCCATTTAAATGTTTGTTGTGGGTATTTAGGTAATTGTTAAAATTAGCTTTGTTTGGTTTATAGGATGACTGGAAAGTTGTTATACACCATTGTCAAGTTTAATTTACTTTCATGGAGAGAGTCAGTTTTAAAATTACTGGGAAAACCAGAGTACCTAAAAAACAGCGTAACTACAGCATTGTACTAGGTCAACAATAAAAGACTCTATCATCAAAAAAGATTAGACTGATAGGGTTAGATCAATCATGTTATACACCCCAGTCAAGATTCATTCACTTATATTGAGAAGGTCAGTTCTGGAATGGTGGAGGAAACTGTAGTGCCTGGGGAAAAATTACTGACTATCAGCAAGCAAACTGAAAAAAATTTATGACAGAGGGATCAGTCCTAGTAAGATCTAAGCGGTGAACGGCCATAACGTCCAATAAAATCTGGACAGAACCAGATCTTGAAACCAAAGTTAAATTAAGCTGTCAATAAAGGTGTTGCTAACAAGCATAAGATATGTACTTTTGGATCACAGCGCCTCTTACAGCCTAGGTTCACATCCCACATAGGCAGATCCTAATGTGGGGCTCAGTAGCCAAGTGGTCCAAAAGCATGAGCTTATGGATCACAATGCCTCTCACAGCCTAGGTTCAAATCCCACATGACCACTGCGTAGCTCAGTTGGTAGAGTGCTCACTCCTTAAGTTGAAGGTTGTTGGTTCGAACCCTGACCGGGTCTGACCCAAGACTTTAAAGTGGGTAGAGACTTTTCTTTCACCAAGCACTCAGACCATCAAAAATAAGTGAAAGAATCTTGACTTGGGCATGAACTACCACTACTATTAATTTAATTCAATCCTTTTCACTTAAAGTCTGAAATCCACTGCATGTACTATGTTGAAGGAATGAATTGAATTAACCCAAATATTCCATCCCAAGGAAAAAACTGACCATCACTTTCTCACACAAGGATCTGTGCAAGCAGGATTTTTCTTGGGTTACCATAGAGACTCTGTGTTCTTTAAGTTGTTGCTTTAAATCAAAATTGTCTTTAAAACTGAATGAAGATTGATTGATTGATTTAATGGGGTTTCCATATCAGAGTCAAGAATATTTCACTTATATCGAAACGTCACTAGCTATAGATGAAGTGGCAAAAGTTTTACCTTTGCAGTGCAGTAAGAACAATTTGTTGGGAGGTTTTTTAACATGCCATGCCTACCATGACATGGGGTATTGGTTTTTAAGTTCTTATACAAAGGACCCCATGGCTTTCATTTCCAAATGCCAAATGCTTGGCAAAAGAACAGTCACTACCTATTTTCAAGTCTTGGTCAGACTCGGCCAGGGTTTGAACTTCCAACCTCCCACATACGAAGCAAGCACTCTACCAATTAAACTGAATGAAGAACAAGATGCTACTTAAACATCTTTGATACAAATATTGTTTATTATTTAAACCTTATCATTTAAATGTGTAAAACTTTCAATTTTTTACAAGTCAGCTTGTAAAGATTTATCTATTTATTTTCACATTAAGAATTTCAATTTTTTTAATTCTTTCAATTTTAAAAGTATGTATTTAATTGAGATGTTTTTTGAAAGTTTGAATTGTTTTCAAACTTGTGACAAAATCAAAACATTTTTTATCTTTTAAATATATATTCCAATTCTTGAAATTTTTTTTTAGAAAATAAATACATCTCAAAATTAAATATTTGAACTAAATACTTAAAAATTTTGAAATCATACTGTGTTTTTAAATATTCAGTGTAAAAATACCTTAAAGATGAATTAGAAATTAAAAAATCTTCAAACTTCAAAGTGAGCAGTGAGAGTAAAAAAAAAATCTTTAATAAACACAGATTGAGTTAAACATATATTAAAAGGAGGAAATTGAAAGAAATTTTTGAATTTTCAAAAAATCCTGCAAAAGTGATATGATCAAAGTTTTAAAATATCCAAAAAAAAATTCAGCAAATTTGAATTTTTAATAAAAGATATCGCTACAACTTCCCAAAAACTACCTCTTTTTATAGAGAGATTGAATTACTAAAAACACTTCTAGTGACCTAGTGTTAAACTAGAAGTTTTTCTCCTATCCTTAGATCAGTCACTTGGTTATCACCGCTGACAGCTTTAAAAGTAGTCATGGCTCATTAGGTACAAAGAAGAATGAGGTTCACAGCAGGGAAATTACTTAGAAAAATAAGTTTAAAATTAAAGTCAGTTATTTCTGGAACAGTAGGAGAGAGTGAGTCAGTCAGTAAGTCAGTCAGCAAGCAAGCGAGCGAGCGAGTCAGCAAGTCAGTCAGTCAGTTAGGAAGCATACAAGTGAGTGAGTGAGTGAGTGACTCGGTCACAGTGAGTGAGTGAGTGAGTGAGTAATTTTTTGTTTTTGAAACAAATCGTAGAATCTGTCACTAACAATGGCTATATAAAGATCATGTGACTATAAGGACATGGTCAGTAAACAATATTTTATAATTCAAGGCAACAATAGGTCAAAGAAAATTTGGAGAACAAACTGAACAGGAGCTGAGTTGATTAATGGTGTTTTATGCCAGAGAAAATACCCAACATTTGACAGGCAAACTGACAAGCTTTCTCACTATGTAGAATCAGGTCAGAGCAGGATTCAAACCTAGGCAGTAATAGACACGATGATATGTAGGACCAATAAACACATGAGGCTCCAATTTGGACAGGAAATCTATCAATTAGATTGATTGATTGAGTTAATGTGGTTTAACATCCAAGTCAAGAATATTTCACTTAAAAAGAGATGTCACCATCTATAGGTGAAGAAGCAGAAATTTTTACCTTTGCAGTGTGCTAAGAACAAAGTGCAGGGAGGGTTTTTTAACTGCCACACCTACTGTGACATGGGGCATATGTTTTTAAGGTCTCATATGAAGAACCCTGTGACTTTCATTTCTAAATGCCAAGTACATGGCAAAAGAACAGTCACCATACAAATTTTCAAGTTTTGGTCAGAACCCACAAGGGGTTTAAACCCCTAACCTCCCACTTACGAAGTAAGCACTCTACCAACTGAGCTACCATAGTGGTCTATCAATTAGAATGCTTATTGATCAGGGCCCAATTCAAAGTTCTGTTAACTTAACCAGCTGGTTAGCGAAATATTGAATCTTGTGTATTAGGCAATAAATTAAGGTTGTCCAGGGGTGTTAAAAAGGTGAGGTGGCTCTAAGGTTGTCCAGGGGTGTTATAAAGGTGAGGTGGCTCTAAGGTTGTCCAGGGGTGTTATAAAGGTGAGATGGCTCTAAGGTTGTCCAGGGGTGTTATAAAGGTGAGATGGCTCTAAGGTTGTCCAGGGGTGTTATAAAGGTGAGGTGGCTCTAAGGTTGTCCAGGGGTGTTATAAAGGTCAGGTGGCTCTAAGGTTGTCCAGGGGTGTTATAAAGGTGAGATGGCTCTAAGGTTGTCCAGGGGTGTTATAAAGGTGAGGTGTCTCTAAGGTTGTCCAGGGGTGTTATAAAGGTGAGATGGCTCTAAGGTTGTCCAGGGGTGTTTTAAAGATGAGGTGGCTGAGGTGGCTCTAAGTTGTCCAGAGGTATTATAAAGGTGAGGTGGCTCTGGGGTTATCCAGGGGTGTTATAAAGGTGAGGTAGCTCTGGGGTTGTCCAGGGGTGTTATTAAGATGAGGTGGCTCTAAGTTGTCCAGGGGTATTATAAAGGTGAGGTGGCTCTAAGTTGTCCAGGGGTGTTATAAAGATGAGGTTGCTCTAAGTTGTCCAGGGGTATTATAAAGGTGAGGTGGCTCTGGGGTTGTCCAGGGGTGTTATAAAGGTGAGGTAGCTCTGGGGTTGTCCAGGGGTGTTATAAAGGTAAGGTGGCTCTAAGGTTGTCCAGGGGTGTTAAAAATGTGAGGTGGCTCTGGGGTTGTCCAGGGGTCATATAAAGGTGAGGTGGCTCTAAGGATGTCCAGCGTTACTGCTGGTGCTATAAAGGTGAGGTGGCTCTTGGGTTGTCCAGGGGAGTTATAAAGGTAAGTTGGATCTAAGGTTGTCAAAGGGTTTTACAAAAGTTGAAGTGGCTCTAAGGTTGCCGAAGGTAGTTATAAAGTAGTTTTACTGTACTAAAGTGAAAAGTGAGATGAAAAAAATATCTAAGGATCATATTACATATTATATTTACTTTGTTGTGGGGATTAGTGAGGTGGAAACTTACTCAGGGGCTTTATAACAAGATTTTACTCTCTCTCTCTCTTTCTCTCTCTCTCTGTATTTATGTGTGTGTGTGTGTGTGTGTGTGTGTGTGTGTGTGTCAGTAGGTGTGTATGACTTATGACATACAGAACAGGCATATGACTCACCCACTGATCTCACAGTAACTACTTGGTTTCATTGAGATCACAGTCAATATAGACCTAATATGACAATAAAAACAATAACTTCTATCTTATTTTTTATAAAAAAATTTCATTGCTACATTCTCATACTGGTCATGTCTTATAAAACCTTTGTAGTCCCTAAAACGATTTTATTGTGTAAGAGAAACACGAGATGTTTGAATAGAAAATATGCAAATTATGAGGTTGATGTCCAGACCGTATTGTCACAAGCATTTAAAACAGCAAACGAATTGTCTAATGTATATACAAATTATCCCATTTCCAAGCTGGAAACTATGATTTTCCACCATTAAATTTGTCAATAAATTCTAAATTATAATAAAAATCACAGGAGCAGAAAACCTTGGCATTCACATCCCATAATGCCCAACCCAAAATGGTGATTATGAAATTTTACAGCATGTTTTTATTTGTTACAACTTTTATGAATGTTAACCAGAGCTTATGTGAGAAAATATTTTCGGTACATGACAAGTTGTCAAAATTACCAATTTACATGCCATACACTTCATAAGGTCATTTTATATTTTTGAAAAGTTCAAACTAATATGATTTATCAAGTGAGTGAATTGAGGATTTTTTCACTTACATTGTGATATCACCAGTTTTAGGTAACTGAGTAAAAATTTGTCTTACATTCCAGTCATAATAACTGTACTTTATGGTTGCTTATTTCTGACATTGGCATGATTTTAGTTGACATAAAATTATCTCAACATGTTAACTTAATATCTTGACAAGTCGAGATAATATCATGAAAAGTTGTGATACCAAAATAAAAAATTGAGAAAAAACATGATATGCTGTGATACTTATGTTGACCAGTCATGATAATTTTCTCCATGTCGCCACTTATTTTTGTAACTTATGGACATGAACAGCATGTCATGTTTTTTCCTCAACTTTTTATTTTTGGTATTACAACTTTTCATATTATCTCGACTTGTCAAGATATTAAGTCGACTTGTTGAGATAATTTTATGTCGACTAAAATGATGATGATGTCAGAAATAAGCCTCCATAACACTTTGTATTTTAGTTATAATCTGTTATAGGTAAAGTTCTAGAAATGTACTCTTAACAAAAACTTCTACAGAGTAAATAATATCCAACCTGGACATTTGAATGAAATGGTAGGAAAAAAGGGAAAGAAGAATTCCATGGATTCAAATGTCTCATCGGGTTAGTTTTCGTTCGAGTAGAAAATACATTACTTTAACATAAACTTTCACATTTTGACACACCGCCGCCGACACCAGAAAAGTAACACCTAAGTCTCGCCTTATGGCAATGCCAGGCTCGACAAATATAGTACATTTGAGCAGGAAAAAAATTAGTACTTATAGATGTATGCTCTACTATCGTCAGACTTTCTATCTGAATTGGCTACCACAGTACACAATAAAACAAACAATATAAAGTATGTGTCTTGTGTTAAACATTCTGGAATCAGGTATTGGTGGTTAACAGGGTTTTTTTTTTTTTTTTTTTTTTTTTTTTTTTTTTTTTTTTTTTTTTTTTTTTTTTTTTTTTTTTTTTTTTTTGGTAAATGTAAAGGTGACAATATAAATGTCTATCACAGATTACAGGTATAATAAGATCAGTAACAAATGTCCACCACAGTTATCGCTAAAATATCCACCAGGAGTTTTTTTTTTTTTTTTTTCATTAACTAGAATATTCTTGGAAAACATGCTGCAGATTGCCAAAATAGGCTAAAAGTTACAACTGACTTTTTTCCGGTCAAAATCACCAAAATTTAGCCAGGGTAAAATAACCCCCTATACAATATTCCAGACAAAATCAAAGATTTCAAACAAAAGCAATGAGCTGAAAAAATGCTACTTAAAACTACATTCAAATAACCAACAAACCGACTAAAACAAATCTTTAAAATCTAAAAAAAAAAAATCTCGAGTATGATAAATTTATTTTTTATACATACATAAAAAATATCCTATATATGTGATTCATATATGTCCCTGACATGAATCATTTAAAAAGCTTTAAATTTTAGTATAAATTATTTAATATGCCACATTTATATCTCTGGTAATGATAAAAAAAGGCTTTACCAGATAGATAAACTTACAAAGAGTCATGGATATATATATTACAAGATATATCTTTTAATTTAAATAATATCATTTACTATCAGAAATTATCATTAAAATTTATGTGAATTTTGACTTTTTTAATTTTCTCCAGCTAAAAAACAAATGTATCAATTTTAATGATTACTGTTCTCTTAAAACAGAAAATTAGGGCATTAAAGTCGCTCACTTGTCAACAAATACACCTACATTATGAATGATTGATTGAATGAATGAAGTTTTATGTCCTAATCAAGAATATCTCATTTATATCAAGACGTCACGAGCTACAGGTGAGGTGGCACAAATTTTTATCTTTGCAGTGCTCTCAAAAGCAATGTGCAGGGAGGGTTCTTCAGTATGCCATGCCTACCATGACACTGGGCATCAGTTTTTAAGATCTCATCCAAAAGACCCCCATGACTTTCATTTCTAAATGTTGAGTGCTTGGAAAAAGAACAGTCACTGCCAATTTTTAAATCTTGCCAAGACCTGACCAGCGTTTGAACTCAAACATCCCACATATGAAGCGATCATTCTACTAACTGAGTTACCATTAGTGGTTGTCTACATTCAGCTTATTACAAAGGATAGCAATGCCATTTTATAAAATGTCACTTTTTTATTCTAATTTTTAACACAGGACAATATTTGATTTAACAAACATTTTTCAATCGTTTAATGACATCTAGGACAAAGATGAGTAGATGTTATATTTTTATTACTAATGAGTCTGTATAGGAATTTTCATGAATCTAAAACAAATGCTGAACATTTTCTGATTGATAAAAATACCCAATATTTGTTTTACAAAACAATAAATAAACAAGTTATACACATAATATATATCATTGGCCCATATTTAAATACACAGGATTTCTTAGTTTGAGAGGAGAACTGATGAACCAGGTGCCAGGACTGAAGGAGTGGTAGGTATGTCAGCAGCACAGACTTGGTGAGCTGGCAACTTATGGTGAGCTGGCACCTTACCAATAAGTCAACCTTAGTGTGTGCCAGTGAGCTGGCACCTTACCAATAAGTCAACCTTAGTGTGTGCCAGTGAGCTGGCACCTTATCAATAAGTCAACCTTAGTGTGTGCCAGTGAGCTGGCAACTTATCAATAAGTCAACCTTAGTGTGTGCCAGTGAGCTGGCAACTTACGGTGAGCTGGCACCTTACCAATAAGTCAACCTTAATGTGTGCCAGTGAGCTGGCAACCTACGGTGAGCTGGCACCTTACCAATAAGTCAACCTTAATGTGTGCCAGTGAGCTGGCAACTTACCAATAAGTCAACCTTAGTGTGTGCCAGTACACAGCTGACCTTAATACACACTCACACACAATTCACACAAACATGACCTTGTTCTTAGATTAATCCATAGAGATAAATAAACCTTCTCTCATCAGGAAGAACTGAAATATTGCTGATACAACATTAAACAACAAAATATTGATAATTCTCAGACATGTATTTATGTTGAATTATTTTCAATAAAAACTTACCAGTAATATGTTCTAACAAATCATTCTGTTCTGTTCTATGTATGTTCTGTTCAGTGTTCTATCTTTATGTTACGATGATAAAATCTCTCACGTTTCATTCACTACTTTGGAAATATAATCTTAGTTTTGTTCCACATGTTCTAACTTTTTGTCAACTATATAAACATGTTCCAACTATATAAACATGTTCCAACTGTATAAACATGTTCCAACATAAATTAATTCTATGTGTTCATTTATATCAACTATGTGTTCCTACATGATATGAATGTTCTTTTCGACATGTTCTGACTGTTGTCAACTTTATAAACATGTTCCAACATACAATTATTCAATGTGTTCATTTATATCAACTATGTGTTCTTACAACACATAAATGTTCTGTTCCACATGTTCAGACTTTCAGTATTCAACTATATCAACTACGTTTTCCCAACAGATATCTAACTATTCAGTATATTTATTTATATAAACTATATGTTCTAAAATCTTCCATGATGTGTTCCATGAGTTCTAACTATCTGTTTACATAAAGTATCTGTTTCAACATAATCTGTTCTCTATGTATTCATTTATACAAACTACATCTTGCATGTATGTATTTCATGAGTTGTAACTTTCTGTTCTCTGCTGTATAAACTGTGTGTTCTGGTATTCATCTCCTCTATGTGTTCATTTAAAACTTAGTGTTCCGGTATACATCTATCCTATGTGTTCATTGAATAAACTTAATAATCCAAAACATATTATATTTCTTAAGAAATAGTAAATGAGTTCAATGTAAATATTCCAAAAGTTTTTTGTCGTGTTCTCAAATTATGTAACCATTGTGTTCAACATTTTCACACAAAGATTAACACATGTTCTTTACACGTTCTTTACATGTTCTCCTTCAAAACACATACATCACTTACACATATATAATTTTGTGTTCCTTCATGCTCTTTAATATCTTCTATATATTACCATGTTCTATTCCATATACTATGTGCTATGACTCCTCGGCGATTGATGTGGATATTAGGTAATGACCAATCCCTGTAAATACAATATATAATATATACAGTGTAACCTGTTACAATAACCAAGTGTAACCTGTTACAATAACCAAGTGTAACCTGTTACAATAACCAAGTGTAACCTGTTACAATAACCAAGTGTAACCTGTTACAATAACCAAGTGTAACCTGTTACAATAACCATTTCTATTTACAAACCAGACAAAATCAAAATGAAAAGAACCGTGTTCATTAAGGATTCTTTAGATCTGTGTTCTCCATTTTGTCCACGAACATATTTAAAAACCATATACAGTATATATATATATATTTGCAAGGATTGAACAGGCATTTTAAACTGAAAAGTCACATGAAACAAAGTGGGGATTTGGGCCCCACATTTAGTCCACCCAGTAACTATACCCCACATATCTCAAATAAGACAATACATATAGGATGATATACATTGTTATTATATATAGATATTTATTATACCTCATGTACAAATCTAATTATTTGATTCGATATGACACATTCGATAATTTTTAATATCTTGCCACTAAAATCACCTCCAGTTAATGACAGGTCATATTCTTTGCCAACAGGCAATAATTTTTGTTCAATATTGCCCAGCTGTCCATTTCCGATATTAGTCTTGCCTCAACCAAACAACAGAATGTAAACAATCATGGTGTTTGCAAAAGTAACGAGAGAATGTACAACACACATAATTCTATGCTTATTTCACTGAATTCACATATCCTAGGTTATATAAAAAATTTGGTGTAATAAAAACACGAAGTCACAGGCAATAATTTTTCCACCTCAGGTTGAAAATCTAACATAACACACAAAACAAAGGTCAATATATTTATAAATATGTGTGTGTGTGTGTGTGTGTGTGTGTGTGTGTGTTTGTGTGTGTGTGTGTGTGTTTCCTAATCACAGATCTTCTTAATGAATCAAATCAAATTCAGGCAGATTTTATAGCAAGGAAGATTGAAGTTTGGTGAATTTCTAGGGTTACTATGAATTCCTCTACCATCACAAAACTGAACAGCTTAATATAACTGACAAAAATCTTGATGGGGTGTAAAACACCATTACTTTAGTCTTAACTCTACTTGAATGCTTTCTTGCATTAAATAATTGGATTGATCATGAACCATACAGCTGTGTTGCTATATCAGATAGTTTAGTGTATGTATTTTTGATTTTGGGATTTGAAAATAATGATTCAAGGATAAAATTTTATGAACTAACTTTAACTTATTTATCTTTAAAAAATGTCATATAAGCACTTAGTGGGTTACTGAGAAAAAAATGGATGTTACAAACTTTTGCATACAAAGTTATTTGCTTTGCTAATTCTAAATAGTGCTTAGCGAATATTCAGTTCATTTTTAATTGATCCAAATTAAAATCAGACCAATGCTTAAATGACTGAAAACAAAAGTATGACAGATGAATGGATAAAAAGAAAGTTGGAACTACTCAAAGGGGCGTCAATGAAATTAAGGAGGGATGATAGAAAACAAGAAGCATGTCAAACCAATGTAAAAGAAACATGCAGAAGTCTTATGCTTTAATTATGATAATAAAATTTTGAACTTGGATCCATCCAAAATACTAATGATGATTTATGGGGGATTGCTATCGGTTCTACATGTGTAGACTATATTAACTTAATAATATGTGTTTTTAATCGACAAAACACTGTAATTTCCTGTGTTAAAAACGTAACACACTTCATAATCAGTCATAAAAATCACATTAACATGAATTCCACAAATTGCTCTGCAGATTCAGACATAAGACATGTATGGTTCATATCAAATTATCTCCCTTTGTTCAAATGGTCCCCATGTGATGTTAATGGCCAAAGGTGTGCTGGCGCTCATTTGAAGATGAATTGCACTGATTAAAAAACATATTTTGTCAGTAAGAAATGATTTTTAAAGGAGAGTTGAATATGTACCAAAATACTTAATGGGATTTCTGGTCTATTTTCAATGAGCACCTTGTATCTAATTAAGAATTTGGGAGAATTTCAATTTGGAATAAATGAATGTAAATAGTCATCAAGTTATGATATTTATACATTAATCAACAATGCCTGCCTTGGTTTCATTTATGATGATGACTTTGAAAATGGAATCTGTTGTAGCCAATGGTCAAAAGCATCCATCATTATGGACAAAATTCCTCTCGACCAAAAATTTGAATTCCACTAAAGCAAATTATTTGTGGAAAAGTTTTCTGTCCAATTTTCTCCACAACCAAATGAACTGACCACTCTTAATATAAACAAATCTTGTCTGCATGGAGAGTAAAAAACACCTTTACTCCACTATTCTACCCCTAAGTCCGTGGTTATCTAGTGTTACTCAAGTATGGACAGTTTTTGAAGGTCTCAATCCATAGAGAGAATAGCTGATGTTGTTAGTTGAATATTGGATCAAAATACTTAAGATAAATTCTAATTAAACTTTATCTATTATTTTATTTGGATATGGAATTTCTTCATTTACCTTTTACAAAATTCTGAATTTAGCACAAAAACTAGAATAAAAATTCTGCAAAAACATAAGGGGTATCATAAGATTCTCAATGAAATATATCATCCTTTAAAGTCATAATTATTTGCACATACTGTGGATGCTGTGGAAACTGAGCACTGGGTCAAAATTATTTGCACATACAGTGGTTTCTGTGGAAACTGAGCACTGGGTCGTAATTATTTGCACATACAGTGGTTTCTGTGGAAACTGAGCACTGGGTCGTAATTATTTGCACATACAGTGGTTTCTGTGGAAACTGAGCACTGGGTCGTAATTATTTGCACATACAGTGGTTTCTGTGGAAACTGAGCACTGGGTCATAATTATTTGCACATACATTGGTTTCTGTGGAAACTGAGCACTGGGTCGTAATTATTTGCACATACAGTGGTTTCTGTGGAAACTGAGCCCTTGTCTAAACTAAACTAAAGTGGAACCTGTGAAAACTAAACCCTAAACAATTAAAGTTTAATCTCAATTTCAACATCTAATATCTTGGAATGGTGGAGAAAACCAGGTGCCTAAGAAAGCCACTGACCTTCAGCAAATAAACATATACATACGTATAAACATTCTCATACAAAAATCTACCCTAGTGTGACCCTGACCTTAGCTATGATAGGCTATATGGGCAATTAGTATATACAATCATACAGTAAACCATGGTTTAACAAATAAAATTGAGAAGTCTTGTGTTTGAAGCCTGGGGTCTTTATCTGCCCAAGTGTAACTCTAAACTTAGCAATGATAGGCAATATGAACCATAGGCAGTAAACCATGATTTGACACATAACATTGAGATGCCTTGAGTTTGAAGCTTGAGGTCTTTATCTGCCCAAGTGTGATTCTGACCTTAGCAATGATAGGCAATATGAACCATAAGCAGTAAACCATGGTTAAACACATAACATTGAGATGTCTTGGGTTTGAAGCCTGAGGTCTTTATCTGCCCAAGTGTGACTCTAAACTTAGCAATGATAGGCAATATGAACCATAAGCAGTAAACCATGGTTAAACACATAACATTGAGATACCTTGAGTTTGAAGCCTGAGGTCTTTATTGGCCAAAGTGTAAATCTAACCTAAGCTATGATGACAATATGAAGCATAAGTATAAACCATGATTTGACACATAACATTGAGATGCCCTGAGTTTGAAGCTTGAGGTCTTTATCTGCCCAAGTGTGATTCTGACCTTAGCAATGATAGGCAATATGAACCATAGGCAGTAAACCATGATTTGACACATAACATTGAGATGCCTTGAGTTTGAAGCCTGAGGTCTTTATCGGCCAAAGTGTAAATCTAACCTAAGCTATGATGACAATATGAAGCATAAGTATAAACCATGATTTGACACATAACATTGAGATGCCTTGAGTTTGAAGCTTGAGATCTTTATCTGCCCAAGTGTGATTCTGACCTTAGCAATGATAGGCAATATGAATCATAAGCAGTAAACCATGGTTAAACACATAACATTGAGATGTCTTGGGTTTGAAGCCTGAGGTCTTTAACCACTTGACCTTTTCTGCATTTTGTTTCAATATATAAATAACTAATTAATTATAAACTGTATACATGTATAACATTAACCGACATTACTACATTCTGATTTAATTACATCATAAATTTATAAATTTAAATTTTTATGACAGGGTTATGAAATTTTGATTTTAAATTTAAGTGACAAAAATGTTTTTTGTTGTCAGTGTTGCATAAAGTTAAACATGATTAAAAACACTTAAATCTAGTAAAGTTTACTACTAATTACCATAACACATCTATATACACTGACATTTATTTAGCTATAAGCTGTCACAATATCACTATAAATGTGTTATGACAGCGTTATAAAAACGCATTGTATTAACAGTTGAAAAATAAAACATCCATATCAAATGTCACACTTAAAATTCTCATCTTACTTCTGATTGGTCAAACTGAAAATTAAAACGTACTTTTGTGTACATAAATTTGTATGTAGGGACCCCTGATACTTGGTGGAAAAAACGATCGTCATCTCACTTTTAAAACTACTTAAAGAATACCACTGGTTTCCATTTGTCATTTTATTCAATGTCTGTCCAAAGTCAGGAGTCTCGTAAGAATATTACACCAAACTGGGTTGTACAAGACATTTATATCAAGCGATCCAGAGATCCTTGCTGATGGTGATTTGATAGATGCACCTGTTTTGGTAGTAGAAATAGTTAGGACATCAATGTGTCTATGCTAGTAGAAGATCTGGTTACCTAGAAGAAGTATACAAATCCTGTAAATTGTATTTATCATTTAGTTACAAAGACCTTGGTGGCTGAGCAGACTAACTGACAGACAGACCTGAATACAGAATACATGGATTTCCATGTACATTGACCATGGATTTGCCACGTACATGTCCACAGATTTGCCACGTATATGTCCATGGAATTTCCACGTACATGTCCATGTAATTTCCATGTACATGTCCATGGAATTTCCACCTACATACAGTTCCAATACTCCAAAATGTCTATGAATTTGCCACGTACATTGTCCATAGAATTTCCACATACATGTCCATGGAATTTCCACATACATACGGTTCCAATACTTCACACTTTCCATGTACGAAAAATCCATGGAAATTCCATGGATTCCATGGCAAATCTACACCCGGGTGGAAATTCCATGGACATGTACATGGCAAATATATGGCCGATGTACATGGAAATCCATGTACATTGTACATGGAAAATAAGTGTCAAATTTTTAAAAAGTGATTCATCCAGATGAAGTATTTATAGACAGCATCAAGAAAACAAATGGCTTCTCTGTGAGTCAGCACATTTTGTGAAATGACATATTTGGTGACTTTTTGTTGCCTGTGACTGTTTTAATAATTATAAAACAAAATCACATCAAGTCTTTAGAACCTCACCAATGTATTTTATTCATGATTTTTTCATGTTCATACAGATCTTTAAAAGATTAATTGCTCACTCTTAATGACAATTAATATAACATTTTTTATTTTAATTTTTTATCTGAGTTAAACTTTATAACAAAAATAGTTGCCTGTATCATTTATGTTAGTTACATGATAGAATGAAGTTAATAAAACTCACATGGCACTTTCCATACTTTAAAATACAGCTAAATAATTCCCAAATGACACTTTCAATGGTCTGCTTATAATTTCACTAGATTCCATTATCTCAAAAAGCTTTTCTTTGTATAATATCCAGTAACTCTGCAACAAAATATAAGATTTTATGTCCTTCTTAGTCTTGTAGTCTAAAATCTGAAGCTGAAATGTTTAAAATGCTGGTCATACTAGGCAGCCATTTTTTTTCCTTGTTGTTGTCTAGCAGAACCTCCTAATTATATGAACAAAGCACTTGAATTGCTGACCTAGACACTTGAGAAAAATGCCATGGAAATCCATGGAATTTCCACGTACAGAGTTTATTGAAAATGCTGAGCCTGAAACTTCGTATATTTTGTTAAACTTTCATTGACAGACAAAAATTTGCCACAAAAATCCATGTACATGTCCACAAAAATTCCATGGAAAGTGTGTACATGTCCATGGTCAAAAAGATGGCAAATTTATTTTTCCATGGACATGTACACACTTTCCATGGATTTTTGTGGCATTTCCGTGGAAATCCATGGATTTTACATAGACATGGACATATGTCCATGGAATTTCTACAGCCGGGCACCCGAAGCATGTACTGAGTGGTCTGTGATATAACAGGCTAGCATGGACTGAGTGGTCTGTGATATTTATCTGTGAAATTACAGACTAGCATGGACTTAGTGGTCTGTGATATTTATCTGTGATATTACAGGCTAGCATGGACTGAATGGTCTGTGATATAACAGGCTAGCATGGACTGAGTGGTCTGTGATATTTATCTGTGATATTACCGGCTAGCATGGACTGAATGGTCTGTGATATTTATCTGTGATATAACAGGCTAGCATGGACTGAATGGTCTGTGATATTTATCTGTGATATTACAGGCTAGCATGGACTGAGTGGTCTTTGATATTTATCTGTGATATTACCGGCTAGCATGGACTGAATGGTCTGTGATATCTATCTGTGATATAACAGGCTAGCATGGACTAAGTGGTCTATGATATAACAGGCTAGCATGGACCGAGTGGTCTGTGATATTTATCTGTGATATAACAGGCTAGCATGGACTGAATGGTCTGTGATATAACAGGCTAGCATGGACTGAGTGGTGTGTGATATAACAGGCTAGCATGGACTGAGTGGTCTGTGATATTTATCTGTGATATTACAGGCTAGCATGGACTGAGTGGTCTGTGATATTTATCTGTAATATTACAGGCTAAAATAGACTGAATGGTCTGTGATATAACAGGCCAGCATGGACTGAGTGGTCTGTGATATAACAGGCTAGCATGGACTGACTGGTCTGTGATATTTATCTGTGATATTACAGACTAGCATGGACTGAGTGGTCTGTGATATTTTTCTGTGATATTACAGGCTAGCATGGACTGAGTGGTCTGTGATACTTAGTACTGATCTGTGAGATTACTGGCTAGCATGGACTGAGTGGTCTGTGATATAACAGGCTAGCATGGACTGAGTGGTCTGTGATATAACAAGCTAGCATGGACCGAGTGGTCTGTGATATAACAGGCTAGCATGAACTGAGTGGTCTGTGATATTTATCTGTGATATAACAGGCTAGCATGGACTGAGTGGTCTGTGATATAACAAGCTAGCATGGACTGAGTGCTCTGTGATATTTATCAGTGATATTACAGGCCAGCATGGACTGAGTGGTCTGTGATATTTATCTGTGAGATTACAGGCTAGCATGGACTGAGTGGTCTGTGATATTTATCTGTGATATTACAGGCTAGCATGGACTGAGTGGTCTGTGATATTTATCTGTGATAATAACAGGCTAGCATGGACTGAGTGGTCTGTGATATAACAAGCTAGCATGGACTGAGTGGTCTGTGATATTTATCTGTGATATTACAGGCTAACATGGACTGAGTGGTCTGTGATATTTATCTGTGATATTACAGGCTAGCATGGACTAAATGGTCTGTGATATTTATCTGTGATATTACAGACTAGCATGGACTGAGTGGTCTGTGATATTTTTCTGTGATATTACAGGCTAGCATGGACTGAGTGGTCTGTGATACTTAGTACTGATCTGTGAGATTACTGGCTAGCATGGACTGAGTGGTCTGTGATATAACAGGCTAGCATGGACCGAGTGGTCTGTGATATAACAGGCTAGCATGAACTGAGTGGTCTGTGATATTTATCTGTGATATAACAGGCTAGCATGGACTGAGTGGTCTGTGATATAACAAGCTAGCATGGACTGAGTGCTCTGTGATATTTATCAGTGATATTACAGGCCAGCATGGACTGAGTGGTCTGTGATATTTATCTGTGAGATTACAGGCTAGCATGGACTGAGTGGTCTGTGATATTTATCTGTGATATGGGCTAGCAGTCTGAGTGGGACCGAGTGACAAAAGTAAGTGTGACAAGTCTTCAATAATATATTTACAAATATACATATATATCCACATAGGTACATATATATATATATAAAGGCTAAAAATTCAAATTCACAATCTTTGAAAATAGACAACCATAAAACCGTTAAATCTGTGAAGAAATTTAATCTATCAAATACAAAGAAATATTTTGTTATTTACAAAATGCTAAATCACCTTTGTGTGTAATCCCCTCACAGGGTGCCATCACAAATTGCATTTTGAAATTTTGACATAACATTAAGTGAAGAATATGTTCTAACCCCGTGACTTTTAGCCTATTAAAGTGTTAAAGGTACCTTCATATAAAAAACCATAGGGGATATTATAATATTTCATTTTTTTTGCCACTTGATTTAAAATTTATTCCGTGTTTAAATTCTGACTGGCAGGTAGTCTGGTCATCCATGTTTATCATTTTACATGTTATCATATTCATAATTTTAAATTTAAGAGTCATCTTACAAAATTACATAAATAAATTCTTTGTTGTTTTTCAGGATAATTTTTGTACCAATAACTTCGGGGAAAGTCTGAGTTGACATATGGTAGGAAACATCCAATTTATAATAATTTTTTTTTATATAATCATTTGCACTTTTTTAGTTTTACTTTCAAAACAAACAGCAATTTTTTTCATTTATAATAAAACAAAACCTAGACATATTTTTATTGACAAGTCAGAAATTTCTGATTAAAAAATTGGAAAAATAATGTCTTTATTTTCAAAAATGAGAGAGCTCTCAATTTGCATAATCAGTGAGTCTAAAAATGGGCTATTTACCAAAATATTAGTTAAATTTCCATTTATACCTGCCATTAATGTATATGCTTGCAGTCAATATTTGATAAAAAGTTTTTAAAAAAAAAAACTTTAACATGTACTTTTTTCTCAAAAACTGCTCCAATTTAAACTCGTTTTTATCAATTTCCATTGCACCTTAGGGGGCGGGGCGTTAGTGGTTTGAGTCTAAAGCACATGTTTATAGATCTAGAAGCCCTATAGATACCGCCTAGGTTCAAATCCAACTTGGGAAGATAAGTGAGCAAAGGTTTGTTAGTTTGTTTGAAAAAAAGGTTATGGTTTGGGGATCTTCAGAAAAATTGGGCTAAATTTTCAAAAACAAAAAAAATTGATTTATTTTTTGGAAGAAATTGTGTAATTTGTCATTAGCCAGAACGACAGTGACAGATGTTATCTTTCAAAACTCTTTAAGTCAAAAAAATAATATTTACTAAACACTCATGTAATATAAGAAGAATGGGACAAAGTCCTACTTTCTAAAGGATTTTGGGCCTATATATACATGTATTTATTTTAAGGCCACTTGCACAAGTGTTCTTTTTGAACAATGAAAAGGTGTAATGTCAACCTTTAGTGAGGTCTATGTTTGGTCTATCTACAAAATGCCAAGATTTGATTTGATTTGATTTGATGGGTTTTTGCATTAAAGTCAAGAATATTTCCCTTACATCAAGATGTCACCAGCTTTCGGTGATGAGGCAGAAATTTTGACACTCGCAGTTCGCTAAGTGCAATTCATATGGAGGAGTCTTAAGCGACACAGGACATTCTTTTTAAGGTTTCCTCCAGGTGACCCAATGACTTTCGGTTCTTAATGTTGAGTTCTTGGCATAAAAAACATTCACTAGCTGTTTTCCAGTCTTGGTCAGACCCAGTCAGAGTTTGAACCCCAGTGTCCCTCAGATGAAGTATACACTCTACCAAATGAGCTACCGTAGTGGTACAAGATGCCATGAAAAGATGAAAAAAAAAAAAGAAGACAAATGTAGGTGGTAATTAATCCAAAAAATAAATTAATTAATTAATTAAACAACATTTCTTTTTTTTCACTTCTCAATTTAAATTTATCTGAGTGTTTTAGCATGTCCTCAAAGGAAGTCTCTGATCATCTGTGTTTACAACATAACACAGACTTGTAATCGTTAAATTTTAAATTTAAGAGATATTTAATAAAAATAAACCAATAAATTTATTGTTGTTCTCTTGTTTTAATTCTCCTATAAATTACCTTTTGTACATTACAACCACTATAACATACATATATATATATATATATTGTGGAATCATTAATATTCGTTGGGTTAAAATTTCACGGTTTTGCCTTTTTAAAAAATTCTGTTGGTAGAAATTTTCATGGAATTGATTTTTGTGAAAATAAATCCCATTGAGGGCAATAGTAATTTAAACCTTTTAATGACATTTAATTTTGTGGTTTTTAGTAACCCACAAAAATAACCAAATTTAATCCCCCCACAAAATTTAATCCCCCACGAATAATTGTGATTTTTTACAGTATATATATATATATATATATATATATATATATATATATATATATATATATATATATATCAAGATTTATTTTGACTTATATTGAGATCAGTTCTAGATACAAGTAATTAGAGAGGGGGAAGAGTAATGACATCTTATTCCAAAAACAGATTTTTAAAACTTTTATTGAGGAGTTCAGTTCTGGAATAGTAGAGGGGTAGAGAATAATGGCATGCTATTCAAAATTGAGATTTTTTTTCACTTTTCTTGGGCAGTCAGTTCTGCAGTTTTGTTACACCCCAAAAAAAGGATTACTTATATTGTGACAATCAGAAAATAAGACAATGCAGTGGAGCTGGGTAGCACAGTGTTTAATCCCTCCCCAGTCCAGATTTTCACCTGCATTGAGGTGGTGGTTAGTTTTGGAATGACCGAGTGTTGTAACCATTCCAGTCAGAAAAGGTTATTAGTTTTTATGATGATGGGAGAAACTGAATTCCAGCTAGGTAACTCCAGAATTTTGATTGTCATGTTCAGTAAAATTAGGTCATAAACAGCAGGTGAAGTGAGACATCCCGAGTTTGAAAAAAAAAACACAATAACCACACCATGGACACCACAGACGGCATGGTAACTGCAGACACCACACCCTGGGTAATTTGAGAAAATTCCCTTTATTCAGCAGTACCTTTGACCGATCATCTAAAATGCTTTTAGTAAAGAAAATTTTCTATTTTAAGAATGCCGATATATCACCTGACTAAGATATGCAATTAAAAACTCATTTCCCTATCTCAGTCTCTCCCGTACTTAAAAAGCCATAACATCACAATAACTTTGTTGAAATATTTCAAAATAATATGTAAAAAAAATATTTAAGACATTATTTTTAAAACTGTTTAAAATTCAAAACATAACTTATTTATTGATAATTTCTAACTTCTGACTTAGGATAATTCATCATCAGGAAAAGTTAATTTATTTTTCTGAAAAATTGATTTTTTTTAAAATGTATTTAATATGCATATTAATGACAAGATGAGAATTTTCTTTAAAAAAATTCTTCTTGATAAAAAGCAAAGTGATTCATCACCATTTTACACAAGTTGATGGTAAAGAATTTTCACCTTATACAACTCTAAAGAATAAGTTAAAGCCTGTCCTGACAGACAGACTCAACAAGCTTATTTACCTGGTTCAAGATCATCAGTTGATGCCTGTCCTGAGTACACAGACTCAACAAGCTTATTTATCTGGTTCGAGATCATTAGTTGATGCCTGTCCTGAGCACAGACTCAACAAGCTTATTTATCTGGTTCAAGATCATTAGTTGATGCCTGTCCTGAGCACACAGACTCAACAAGCTTATTTACCTGGTTCAAGATCATCAATCAATGACTGTCCTGAGAACACAGACTCAACAAGCTAGTTTACTTGGTTAAAGATGATCTGTTGATGCTTGTCCTGAGCACACAGACTTAACAAGCTTATTTACCTGGTTCAAGATCATTAGTTGATGCCTGTCCTGAGCACACAGACTCAACAAGCTTATTTATCTGGTTCAAGATCATTAGTTGATGCCTGTCCTAAGCACAGACTCAACAAGCTTATTTACCTGGTTCAAGATCATCAATCAATGCCTGTCCTGAGGACACAGACTCAACAAGCTAGTTTACATGGTTTAAGATGATCTGTTGATGCTTGTCCTGAGAACACAGACTCAACAAGCTTATTTACCTGGTTCAAGATTATCAGTTGATGCCTGTACTGAGCACACAGACTCAACAAGCTTATTTACCTGGTTCAAGATCATCAGTTGATGCCTGTACTGATCACACAGACTCAACAAGCTAGTTTACTTGGTTTAAGATGATCTGTTGATGCCTGTGCTAAGCATTCAGATTCAAAAAGCTAATGCATCCATTTTTAAGATCAGATTAGACCTTAGAACAGTCTAATTCACCTCTTTTAAGATCTGTTGAATTGCAATAAGCACACAGACTCAACAAGCTAATTTACCCTTTTGAAGATCAGTTGAAGCCTGTCCTAATTAAGCACTGATTCAACAATCTAGTTCACCTTTTTTAAAACCTGTTGAAGACTGCCCTAAGCACACAGACATGCTAATTCACATCTTTTTAAGATCAATTGAAGATTGCCCTAAGCACACAAATTCAACAAGCTTGTTCACATCTTTTTAAGATCTGATTAAATGTCCTAAGCACACAAATTCAACAAGCTTGTTCACATCTTTTAAAGATCTGATTAAATGTCCTAAGCACACAAATTTAACAGCTTGTTCACATCTTTTTAAGATTAGTTAAAGATTGTTCTAAGCAAAACAAACTCAAAAATCTAATTTACCTATTTAAAAAGATTAGTTGAGGCCTGCTCTGAGCAACTAAGACTCAACAAGCTTATTCACCCTTTTTTAAACTCAGTTTGAGCCTGTCTTCATCCCTCAGACTCAACAGAATCTTATCCATTTCAGTGTTATGAAACAACAGCTGTTCTTACAATATTTAAACGGTAATTTACCAGTATATTATGCCATGAATTAATCTGAATTATATTCCAAAAATGTGTAATTAAATGACTTGCTCAAAAAATGCTATGGGCTTAATCTCACAACAAATTATTTTGACATACTTTGTAATAAGATGGCTTAAACTGCCAGATTTTTCTAGGATCACTGAGCCCCTCTCACGACCTACTGATTGTGTCATGACCTACTGATTGTCTCACAACCTACTGATTGTCTCACCACCTACTGATTGTCTCACCACCTACTGATTGTCTCACGTCTCATGACTTACTGATTGTCTCACGACCTACTGATTGTCTCACGACCTACTGATTGTGTCATGACCTACTGATTGTCTCATGACCTACTGATTGTGTCACGACCTACTGATTGTCTCACGACCTACTGATTGTTTCATGACCTACTGATTGTTTCATGACCTACTGATTGTCTCAGGACCTACTGATTGTCTCACAACCTACTGATTGTCCCACGACTTACTGATTGTCTCACCACCTACTGATTGTCTCACAACCGACTGATTGTGTCACCACCTACTGATTGTGTCATGACCTACTGATTGTCTCACAACCTACTGATTGTCTCACGACCTACTGATTGTCTCACCACCTACTGATTGTGTCACGACCTCCTGATTGTGTCACGACCTACTGATTGTGTCACGACCTCCTGATTGTCTCACAACCTACTGATTGTCCTCACGACCTACTGATTGTCTCACAACCTACTGATTGTCTCACGACCTACTGATTGTCTCACGACCTACTGATTGTCTCACCACCTACTGATTGTGTCACCACCTAATGATTGTGTCACGACCTACTGATTGTGTCACGACCTCCTGATTGTCTCACAACCTCCTGATTGTCTCACGACCTACTGATTGTTTCATGACCTACTGATTGTTTCATGACCTACTGATTGTCTCAGGACCTACTGATTGTGTCACGACCTCCTGATTGTCTCACAACCTACTGATTGTCTCACGACCTACTGATTGTCTCACAACCTCCTGATTGTCTCACAACCTACTGATTGTCTCACGACCTACTGATTGTCTCACCACCTACTGATTGTGTCACCACCTACTGATTGTGTCACCACCTACTGATTGTGTCACGACCTCCTGATTGTCTCACAACCTCCTGATTGTCTCACGACCTACTGATTGTCTCACCACCTCCTGATTGTCTCACCACCTACTGATTGTGTCACCACCTACTGATTGTCTCACGTCCTCCTGATTGTGTCACGACCTCCTGATTGTCTCACGACCTACTGATTGTGTCACGACCTACTGATTGTGTCACCACCTACTGATTGTCTCACGACCGACTGATTGTGTCATGACCTGCTGATTGTGTCACGACCTACTGATTGTGTCACCACCTACTGATTGTCTCACGACCGACTGATTGTGTCATGACCTACTGATTGTGTCACGACCTACTGATTGTGTCACGACCTACTGATTGTGTCACGACCTACTGATTGTCTCACCACCTACTGATTGGTCACGACCTACTGATTATGTCACGACCTACTGATTGTGTCACCACCTACTGATTGTGTCACGACCTACTGATTGTGTCACGACCTCCTGATTGTCTCACGACCGACTGATTGTGTCACGACCTCCTGATTGTCTCACCACCTACTGATTATCTCACGACCTACTGATTGTGTCACTGACCTCCTGATTGTCTCACCACCTACTGATTGTCTCACGACCTACTGATTGTGTCACCACCTACTGATGTTTCACGACCGACTGATTGTGTCACGACCAACTGATTGTGTCACCACCTACTGATTGTGTCACGACCTACTGATTGTGTCACGACCTCCTGATTGTCTCACCACCTACTGATTGTGTCACCACCTACTGATTGTCTCACGTCCTCCTGATTGTGTCACGACCACCTCCTGATTGTCTCACGACCTACTGATTGTGTCACGACCTACTGATTGTGTCACCACCTACTGATTGTCCTCACGACCGACTGATTGTGTCATGACCTGCTGATTGTGTCACGACCTACTGATTGTGTCACAACCTACTGATTGTCCTCACGACCTACTGATTGTGTCACGACCTACTGATTGTCTCACGACATACTGATTGTGTCACAATTATAATCCAAAATGTGTAATTAAATGACTTGTTCAAAAAATGCTATGGGCTTAATCTCACAACAAATTATTTTGACATACTTTGTAAAAAGATTGTCTCACGACCGACTGATTGTTTCATGACCTACTGATTGTGTCATGACCTACTGATTGTCTCATGACCTTCTGATTGTGTCATGACCTGATTGTCTCACGACTTACTGATTGTTTCACGACTTACTGATTTTCTCACGACTTACTGATTGTCTCACGACCTACTGATTGTCTCACGACCTACTGATTGTGTCACGACCTACTGATTGTCTCACTACATACTGATTGTCTCATGACCTACTGATTGTGTCACGGCCTGCTGATTGTCTCACGACTTACTGATTGTCTCACTACCTACTGATTGTGTCACGACCTACTGATTGTCTCACGAACTACTGATTGTTTCATGACCTACTGATTGTCTCAGGACCTACTGATTGTCTCACGACCTACTGATTGTGTCACGACCTACTGATTGTGTTACGACCTACTGAATGTGTCACAACCTACTGATTGTCTCACGACCTACTGATTGTGTCACCACCTACTGATTGTCTCACGACCTACTGATTGTTTCATGACCTACTGATTGTCTCAGGACCTACTGATTGTCTCACGACCTACTGATTGTTTCATGACCTACTGATTGTTTCATGACCTACTGATTGTCTCAGGACCTACTGATTGTCTCACAACCTACTGATTGTTCATGACCTACTGATTGTTTCATGACCTACTGATTGTCTCACAACCTACTGATTGTTTCATGACCTACTGATTGTTTCATGACCTACTGATTGTCTCAGGACCTACTGATTGTCTCACAACCTACTGATTGTCCCACGACTTACTGATTGTCTCACCCTACTGATTGTCTCACCACCTACTGATTGTCTCACAACCGACTGATTGTGTCACGACCTACTGATTGTGTCACGACCTACTGATTGTGTCACGACCGACTGATTGTGTCACGACCTACTGATTGTGTTACGACCTACTGAATGTGTCACAACCTACTGATTGTCTCACGACCTACTGATTGTGTCACCACCTACTGATTGTCTCACGACCTACTGATTGTTTCATGACCTACTGATTGTCTCAGGACCTACTGATTGTCTCACAACCTACTGATTGTTTCATGACCTACTGATTGTTTCATGACCTACTGATTGTCTCAGGACCTACTGATTGTCTCACAACCTACTGATTGTTTCATGACCTACTGATTGTTTCATGACCTACTGATTGTCTCAGGACCTACTGATTGTCTCACAACCTACTGATTGTCCCACGACTTACTGATTGTCTCACCCTACTGATTGTCTCACCACCTACTGATTGTGTCACGACCGACTGATTGTGTCACGACCTACTGATTGTGTCACGACCGACTGATTGTGTCACGACCTACTGATGTGTCACGACTAACTGATTGTGTCACGACCGACTGATTGTGTCACGACCTACTGATTGTGTTACGACCTACTGATTGTGTCACGACCTACTGATTGTGTTACGACCTACTGATTGTGTCACGACCTACTGATTGTGTTACGACCGACTGATTGTGTCACGACCTACTGATTGTGTTACGACCTACTGATTGTGTCACGACTTACTGATTGTGTCACGACCGACTGATTGTGTCACAACCTACTGATTATCTCATGACCTACTGATTGTCTCGCCACCTACTGATTGTCTTGCCACCTACTGATTGCCTCACCACTACTGATTGTCTCACGTTTATGACAGTGAATTATGCAAAATTTTCATAGAATATGCAATTGATTTGAATTACGTTTGATATCCTGTGCCTACTTGAGTCTAGTCATAACAGACAATTGCTACGCACAATTGTAGAATTTTGTATAAAGTAAAACATTGCTGCTTTAGGTATTCTACATAACTAAAATGTTGATGTTTTCACTGGAAGTGATGTTTTTCATGACGCTTTACATCACATGCACGAAAGAAAGTACAATTTGCCTTGTTTTTTAACATAAAAAATTCCCTTATCAGCAAGTTTTCTTTGAACAGAAATATTTTATGGTAATGGCGGATGCGTATTATGATTTCCTGTTATGGCTAGACTCAAGTAAGTGAAAAATACCAAAACCCAATTCAAGTCAAATAGATTTTCTATAAAGATTTAGCATAATTCAGTGTCAGAAACACAGTGACACAGACAGTAGGTTACAATTCCAACCTAACAGAGCCTAGTGTACAAGTGATTATCAGCTTACATGCCAATCGTATGTTTTCTCTGGGAACTCTGGTTTTCTCCTCATTTTCATTACAACCATGACATTTATAAAAGAATCTTTACTATAACACAAATTAATTACTACACTAAACAAAACAATATTATCCCAACGAGAACACAAATAGCCTTGACCTTCTTTCGTGAACATTACGTTTGTTTTTTTTTTAACTAATGAGTTATGAGTATTTTTTATTGTATGATACAAATTTCTCTCCCTTTTTGTAATAACAAAAGTCTGGAAAATAAAACTACTGTCAAATTACAAATTAACGCCAAGATTATGAATTACCGTTTAAAATTGCAAATTACCGCTAAACAAAATTCTCAGTATATAATTACCAAAGTTTTTTACCAAAGTTTTGTCATTTTTCGCCAGATTTTTAATTGGATACTATAAATAGTAACAAACTCTAAGATGATTTTTTTTCTCTCTTTTTTGCTCATGAAAATAGGGCTATTTACATACTTTATACTTGGTATAAGCCCAAACATATGTTGTAAAAGTATTTAAATTGATAACAAAGTTAATCTGTATTAAGAAATTCATCAATTTTCTGTAGATTTCTGTCGGTATATTAATGTATGTTTAATAATTGTTTTGAAAACAGATTCTTTGATGTTGCCGTCTGAACTTTAGAATAAGATGATGAAATATGAGCAGACACAAAAAGAAAATATGGCAGATAAGCAAAACTGTGTCAAATGATCTTTTAAGTTTGTATTACATATTCTCGGTTTCCTGGTTTTCATCTTTTTCAGACAGTCTGGTTACTTCCACCATCCAAAAACTGATAACTTCCAATACTGAATAGCAAGTAATTTGGGGGGCTGAATTTTGGTGATTATGAGAAGAAAAGGTCAAATAAAAATTTATCATAATTATTTTAGTGATCACGAGTCAGCTCAACAATTCTACAGTAATCAAAACAACCAATCAACAGTCAGCTCAAATATATTAGGGTATCCAAAACAACCAATTAACAGTAAGCTCAACAATATTAGAGTAATCAAAAGTCAGCTAAACAATAGTAATCAAAACCAATCAACAGTCAGCTAAACAATATTAGAGTTAACAAAACCAATCAAAAGTCAGCTCAACAATATTAGAATTATCAAAACCAATCAACAGTCAGCTAAACAATATTAGAGTTATCAAAACAATCAACAGTCAGCTAAACAATATTAGAGTAATCAAAACCAATCAATTAACATTCAGCTCAATAATATCAAAATAATATCAACAGTCAGCTCAACAACATTGGAGTAATTGAAACAACCAATCAAAAGTCAGCTCAACAATATTAGAGTAATCAAAACAACCAATCAAAAGTCAGTTCAACAATATCAGAGTAATCAAAACAACCAATCAACAGTCAGCTCAAAATTACTAAAGTAATCAAAACAATCAATTAACATTCAGCTCAACAACATTAGTGTATTCTGCCACATTATCTTAACTCACCACATAAAAGTCTAACATAAACAATTATCAATTAATCAAGAAACTTATGTTTCTAAAATACTCATCAATAAACTAGCTCTTTATCCCCACAACGACCATTACAGAAAAAAAAACTTTAGACCTCATTAAGATAATCGAAGACCATCTATAAGACATTATCTATAATTCTCCCCCTGAGAGCCCCATTTATAAGTCATAATGTTGTAAAATACATGTTTGAGACACAAGACATTAAGAGAGTATCAAAGAAGTTGAAACACATCCTCTCTCCATGTGACGTACTTCTAAAATGTCGATTACCTAGCAGGGGACCTGTATACACAAACACTTCCACAAGCATATTGCATTTAATCTGGTAAATAGACATAAGTGTTTCTTCTCATATCTGTAATGTTATAAGTTAGAAGCTTAGTGGAGAAATAAGGGGTAAATTAGTTAGTAACCAGTATTGTAAAGGGAGATAACTCAGTATACACACTGCATAATAACAGTAATGTCATACACAGACTTTATGGGAGAAAGAGGGGTAACCAGCCCTAAATCATTCTGTAAAAAAACTATATAAGTGGAGGAATAAGGGGTAAATTAGTTAGTAACCAGTGTTGTAAAGGGAGATAACTCAGTATACACACTGCATAATAACAGTAATGTCATACACAGACTTTATGGGAGAAGGAAAGGTAAAGTAGTTAGTAGCTCAGTGGTGTAAAGGGAGATAACTCTGTATACACATCTCATAGTATTTAATATTTGGAGTTCATGGAAAAAAAGGGATAAAACTATGTAAAGATTTCTTCTCAAAGCTGTAATGCTACGTCTTATTGTAACAGTGACCTTGGCTTTGACCTGTGACCATCCAAGACCTCTTTTTCTAAAAAATAATTATCATTGTGTTGTTAATGATGAAATTCCATCAAAATAGCCCTAAATCATTCTGTAAAAAAACTATATAAGGGATATGGAGAGAGAAGTAGGTGGACAGATAAAAAACAGAATGACAGAAAAGCCTGAAACGAAATGCTTCCTAAACATATACATGTACATTGAAATAGCATGATTACTGATAACTTTTCAAAAATAAATTTTAAAAAAAAATTGATGTCTTTTTTTGCAGAAAACTTTTTTTTCATTTTTTCCTTCTTCTTCTTCTTCTTCTAATCATGAGAGATCTTTTGAAAAGAAAAAATCTAAATTAAAGACCTATGTACTTCAAGTGTGGAGTTTTTCCCCAGTGAAAATGTTCTTCAGGAAGGAATAAACCACTACAAGCACAGAGGGAATGGTGTTTCTTTTCCTTTATTGAGGCCTCGGAGGCGAGTGATCTAAAACACATGCTTACATATCACAGTACTTCACACTGCCTAGATATAAATCCCACTCTGCCAGATCCTAGTGCGAAAAAGTTTGTTAATTCACTTGCCAAAAGTCAGTGATTTTCTCCAGACACTCTGGTTTCCTCCACGATCCCAGAACTGACCGTCTTGATAAAAGTAGAAAATTCTTGACAGGGACGTAGAACATGATTACTTCACTCCACACCTTTGCTTTATTAAGGTGATTAGTTCTAGACAGAAACCCAGAACCTGAAGAAAAAACACATTTTTGTTTAGCAAACTGAGATAAAAAAATATCGTACACTTAAACTGACCAGAGTGAGATTCAGAACTAAATGGTCAAAGATGATCTGTGTCAATGCTTCAGACAACTCTGCTATTCTCCCACCTTCAATAATTCTAGCTGTTCATCTGTTTATAAACTTGGTTTTACTTCACTAGTGTCCATAATTAATAGCAAAACTAAATAAAAAAATATCTGCATAAAAAGTATTTAAATTTATTTAAAACAATTATTAAATATTAAATATTCTAATTACTGCAAAGGGAGATAACCACTACATAACAAACAAACAAAAATAACAAATAAATAAATCAAGTAAATGTATTAAGGTATCTGGCATTTTAACTAGGTCAGATAATAGTCTTTTTCTGGCAGAAGTATTAAAAATTATGTTTGCTTTTTATGTTTTATGAAAAATATCAACTTATATAATAAAATACTTTGTCTAGTTAGTTTTAATGAAATACAGTAGCCTTTTATACAACAAAATTAATGTTTTTTATTTTCTAAGTTCGTATAACTTTAAAAAATTATAATTTATATATGTGTCAGTGTAACCTAAAACCCCATAAATGAGATGAAAATATGTTGAATATTTAAAATTTAAACCATGACAAATGTATTAAAATCTATATTTATAAAATGATGACAAAAAAAAACGACACAAGAATATATCTGTATTTGGCGACAGTAAATTGACACGATTTCCCATTTTGACCCTACCCATAAAAATCGCTTAATCGGAGAATTGAAAACACAAAATCAGTTAAATAAATGGTGATGAAAAATAAACCAAAGGTAAAGTTTTAAATATTTTTAAAAAATTACCTATTTTTCACAATTATATAAATGTGAATATTTTTTATATTAATTTAAAAAAAAAACCACATATATATATTAGCCGAGGAAAGAAGTTAATGTATTTTACCGGAGAAAACAAAAAACGTGAACATTTATAC